>KB663721.1:1700568-1915244 GCA_000349025.1 Anopheles minimus
TACCAGCAATTGATAACCAATACCAGAAGATCTCCCATCTCCGATCAATGATAACACGTGAAAGCGAGGCGGATATATACCAGCACGACAGAGGGGAATTAGTGATACCTCCTGATACGGATGTTCTCTTGGTATCCAAATTCAGAAATCCTGGTTATTTCTGTTTGTCTTTAACGGTGATTTCAACGAGTGGAAAGAGAGAACGATCCGTTTCATTTTCACCGAATATGTTGAGCCTAGCAAATAATCTAATCGATTTTGTTCTGCTTTTTCTCCACTAGATTGTCATCAAGAAGAAGAATAATCATGTGAATCATGAAACCCAAATGTCTTTCGGTAAGCTAGATTGTTTTTAAATCACATAATATCCGCTACTTCATGTTTAAACCTCATTATTAATTCTTCTTTATTGGTTCGTTTTCAACTACCTAGCCTGATACGCGTTCAGATAGTTCAATTGTGGTTGTAAACAGAAACGTTTACGATCGTTCTGTCCGTTTGTGTCGTCGTTCGAGTGTTCACTTGTCGCGGTAAAAAATAAAAGTACTAAGGGACGGATTAAATGAAATTTTTAAAGAAAACAATACCGCCAGGGATACGCCTCCCGGACAAGGTTTGTGGTTTGTCTTATCGATGCTGATGAGATTCTTGTCTAAAGCAAATGGCTTCTCTTCCTACTCATGTTATGGTTGGAGCACCTTCCTAAACCGAATCGTTCCTTGCACGTGAAAAAAAACTCTACAAACTAAAACCTTAACATTTACGCAAAAAAAGTAAAACAATTAAAGAAATCATCCCAACATTCTGCCATCATTCTTACATCCATTTTGCTCTGGTTGTTGTTGCTTCCTTTCTTGCTCTTGTTTTGCTACCGCTTCGTTTCGAAGTACCTTAATGGACGGGTCTCTGTTATGTTGTCTCTTCCCCTTTCTCTCTCTCTCTCTTTCTGTTTTCTGAGTCAAATTATAAGACAAAACTTCTTAAACTTAAAGCGCATCGTAAAACAAAGTGAACAAACGCGCGCGATTAGCGAAATGCAACCGTACTACAACATTCGAACACGGAATGGCCTTCTGTTTTCGTTTTTTTTTTGTTTTTATCTCTCCTACTCCTTCTTTTCTGGCGTGATAATGATGTCGATCGTACACCAGGGCAGCGTTACGGCATCTTCCCGGAAACGCGCGATTTTAACAGTATTTACAGCGGGTCGGAGCGTGCGCTTGAAGGAATTGGAAATAAATTCATGCAGACGTGGAGCGTTTAGATGAAGAACTCCTTTCGCTTCGTAACCTGATGGCCCGTGGTCGACTGTACGACCGCCTCGTCCGGATCGAGAGCCGCCTCCGCACCCTTATCCTCCTGGGTCAGATATTCGCCCTTGTGTCGGTTCATGTACCGACCGATCAGTATCGCCATGAGTATAAGCAGCAGCAGGATGATGGCCAAAACACCTAGAAAAATACGAACAATTGCATTGAAAGGAACATCCTCCATACTCCTAATGCACCGAACTTACTTCCAAGGATGGCCGTATCGGGACCGTAAGCATCACGCAACTTATCCTCATCGATCAGCGGTGGTGGCCGGGTTTCGATCTCGATCGGTGGATGTGTCACCGGCTCTACACCACAAAAGTCCTCCGTCAGCGGTGTACCGAGCGATCGCACGTTCGGTGGTGGACTCTCCTGGAACAGGAACTTCAGCGGATAGAGATCATCGAACTCGACGCGCGAAATACATCCCACAAAGCCGTCCTTCATCGTTTCGTTCTTCCCGATGTACATGTACTCCACATTGTTGAACTGTGCATCGGCCGAACCTTTAATGTCGAAATGGTACTCCTGCGGTTCGTAATTGTCCACCAGCAGCACAACGGTGGAACCTTGGTTTTTGCGCGAAAAGCGCACATCGTGGTACTGGCCAAGACCGAAGTGTTTCACCGGATAGATCAACTCCTGCCGTTCGAACCCGAAGTCAAACACCACCTTCAGATGGCCCGAGTTGGACACACTCATCGTGAGATACTCCTGGGTGATGTTGGAGAACAGACCGACCAGGAAGCCCTTCGGGTTGGTGGTGGTAAACCCGACGCGGATATGCTCGGTTATGGTCGATCGGAAGGCACCTTGGAAGTCATACTTGATCATCGACGACGATCGCATATTTACACCGATTTCTGCAAATAAAAGAGACGAGGTGGGATTTAAGTGAACAGTGTAAGTGTTTAAAGTGAAAATATGACACCTACCATCAGCACAGATCGGTCCCTTGAATGAACTCCAGCGACAATCACACGTGAATCCATCGTAACGCTCCGTACACGTTCCATTGTTGAGGCACGGGTTCGATTCACACCTTCCAACACATCCGGGCGACACACCGTACAGTCCACGTTCGGCGTACGATCGCAGATCGACAGGATCACCGTTCAGCAGCAACGCTCTAATGCATCCGACATAACCATCACGATAATCCAACCGCGCACCGATCGTTAGCGTGGAGTTCAGGTGCAATGCACGCACCGGACCGGGTGGTTCGCGTACTTCCGCTTTGGTCGAACCATCCACCACGAGCCGTGCCTCCTTCCGGTTCCGCTCCACACTCACCGAATGCCACCGATCGTCGTTCAGCTTGTTGCTCATCTCCACGTACACCTTCTGCGTGCCCGTACCAGCCTGATACTCGAACAGCAGCTTCGTCCCGGCCACAATGTCCAGCCGGATAAAGTCGGTAGGTCCGCGGGCATGCAGCAGTACCGCGTTTTCGATCGTCGTCTTAAACTCGAAGTAAATATCACCCGAATGGCCCATATCGAACGGTGGCAGATCGATCGTTGCATCCGCTATACGGAACGTGACCTCGTTGCTGAACAAACTATCGCCCGAACAACGCAACGGACCGAGTGTGTAGCGGCCAAGTTTCTCATCCACCGGTGTTCCAGTGTCTCCGAACCGAAGGCCTCGCACAGGCAAATACTCCTTCTCCCGAATGTCCCCTCCATCCTCCTGCCAATCGAGACTGTTCGAGTCACAGTTGCACCATTTGGTTGGATCGATGCAGTTGCCCACAACGCCGCACTGACACTTCCGCGACCCGGGCAATCCTCCGGCCCAATAATCCATCGGTTGATTATGTCGCGATACCCACCAAGCGTACGGACGGAAATTTTCCGCCTCAGAAGGTGAGTTAAACAAACGCGACGATCGACACGCGTACGTTAGCGTTTGCCAGCATTCCGACGATCGGTTCAACAGCGCTTCTATCTGCGGCAGATCCGCCTCGTAGATGATGTTCTGCTCAAACGAACCAGGCTCCGCAAACCCATCGACACGCGTCGTATGCTCCGAACTGTGACTCAACACCGTCACAACCCTACCGTCCGAGTAGAACTCACACGTCACCGGGAATGGTGCGAGCGGTCCGCTTCCATCCACATCGATCTCGATACGCTGCCGCTGCTTCACATCGTGCACGTTCTTAAACGCCTGGCAGGAAAGTGCATTCATCGGCGTATGGCAAACGGCTCCGGCATAACCCGTCCCAGCACAATCGCACGTAAACTCCATCGAGGTTTGCTTGCAGATGCCGTTGTGCTTGCAGGGGTTCGGATTACACCGATCCACCATATGGCAGGCATCGAACAGGATCTCGCCCTTGCAGCAGTACTCTTCCTCCTTCCAGTCGGTCGGGATGCGGTAGTTACCATCGATCGCAAACGATCGCATACAGCCAACGAATCCATCCTTCGTTTTTCCACCACCGATGTAATACAACGTTCCCGTCGTAATGTCGATCAATCTGTATTAGCGTGGGGATAAAGATAGATGTAAAACAAACGGAAACGGACATTAGTACAGCGTTCCTGAACAGGGACACTTGGCGAAAAAGGCAGCTTCCGTATATGCTCTCGAGTCTCGCCCTTCTGTGGCTCATACGGTACACATTTCACACTAAGAAGCATCTCAACAAAACACACGCCTTTTTAACATGCAGTTACCTGAAACTTTCCGTTCTATTTGATTCGCCATTCGGCAACCTAAATGGGGTAATAATGTGCGTTTCTTACTGACCAAACCCATAACAAAGTCATCATCATCAGACATTAATCGATGGCTTCAATGTACTTGCTAACCACTTTTCCATTATATCCCACCATTCAACATCCTTTGTGCACTTACTTGGTTGTCTCCATTGGTCGATCGTCGATGCTCAGCACCAGACTGTTCTTCTTGATCGTCAACATCATATGGTGCCAGTTGCCATCGTTAAACTGTTCCTCATAGTTATCCAGTATCGTGCCGGGGTTGTGCTCGTAGTTGTCCTCCTTTAGCCGCACCTTCACCTTACCATCCTCGAGGAACACCTGCACCGAACCTTGCAGGAAGTCGTGGTGCAACATCAGTCCCTTCTCCTCGTACGTTCGGAACGCGAAGCTAACGTTAAACTGCTTCGAGCTGTAGTAACCCTTCAGCTTAGCGTGTGACGAACGCGTCAGAAACGTTACCGGATTGATCGGTGGCTCCGGACAGTTGTACGTAACGTGCGTCATCCGGTACCGCAAGTGTTCCCCATCGTAGAACGCATCCTTCATTTCGCGGATGAAGTTAGTGGCGTTGAAATGCAAATTCTCAATACACCCGGTAAAGTTGTGCTGAATGGCAAGCCCTTCCTGCAGGTTGGGGACGCCACCGATATAGAACTGGAAAAGACAACAATTGCGTTAAAAGAAACTCGCGTGTCTTGTTGAGTGTGCCACACGCCTTACCTCACGGTTTAGATTAAGCTTATCAAACTCGCCTTTGATGCGTCGCTGTACGATCACACGATCGACACTGAAGATGATGTCACGGCGATTGCGTGATATCACCACATCGTGCCAGATGTTATCGTCCAGCAGACTGCCCACTGATAGGGAAGTCATAATTTTCGCCCCCAAATCCACATTCAGCACCATCCGATTGTCCTTAATCTGGAGCGCAAAGTAATCGCCCTGGGTACCGCGCGAATACAACAGCACACCATTCGGATGGGCAGTTTTGAACCGGAATCGGATCGATTCTCGGGTTGCCGCTATAGGATCACGCAGGAGATCGTATCGAACCAGTCCCGTACCGTTGAAGTAGATGCTTTCGGATTCTAAAATAAAAGAATGAACTCTGTTAGTATTAGAGAATATTTTTTAAAGGATCTTAAGAAACTCACCATAACGACATCCGTACAGCTCCGCTCGGAGGGAAATTCGGTTCTGCCAGCGTGTCGGATTAACACGGACCCACTGTGCGATGATCGGCACCTCAAACGAGTTCATCCGAACGGAATCACCGTCCCGATTACCCTTAAATAGCTGCATCGGATAAAAAAGCACGAATTAGTAAACGATTTCGTTTTGCTCTCTTCTTCGGACAAACTTGGGGAAGAACGAAGAACATTAAATGGCGATCGGGAAACAGCAGTGAGGTGTCTAAACATTGTGGAATTACAAAACGAAAAGAAAGCTGTCTTATGAAGCTTTTTTACTTGCGATGCGTGTTAATATTAATACATTTGCCTATTGTTAGTGACATCGCTACAATCCCGCTCATGCTGAGATGAATTCAACGAGGGTTTTTTTAAACCGATATTCTACCGATCTTGCTATGTCCATTGTTAGTTGGAGGTACTAGGCAAGTATGAGAGCAAAGTGATAGCACTAAAATCAAGTTACATCCGATGTCTGAGTTTATTTAGTTCACTAGAAGTTGCAAACAGAACAAAAGAGGAGAACATAATTGAATTACACGGGACTCTAACTCGTCCCCGCACTATCTATTACAACACAAAACAGCGCATGATGAATGCTTCCGGACGAAGTTCTCCTTGGACTGGGTGGTGTCTGTCTCTCTCCCATTATGTACGTTACCTGTTCCTCTCCGGTACTGTCGGTGACGGATTTCCACAGCTCACCATCGTCCGAGTACTGGACGATGTACTCCGTGACGCACTCGCTCGTCGTCGCACGGCCTGCCGTTGCGATCTTACGGACCATCTTCCGCTCACCCATATCGATGGTCAGAAAGTGGAAGTACGTGTTCTCGATCGGTGTCCATGCCGACCGGCCTGTCGGCAGTGTTAGTTGATGGAACAACGAAACCAAGAAAACCCCATCCCCCGTCGGCCGGAAGTGGTTAAAGTGTGTGTGTGTGTGTGTGTGCGTGTTGGAAGTGTGGGGGACACAGCATGCCACAACCCAGTACAAAATGGGTGGTTGGGGGTTTGGGAGTGGGGTATGATGGTAGTGTTAGTTGTGGCGCAAAATAGGTTGGTCCAGTTGCAATTGTGTGTTGACGTCGATGAGAGCGTGTCCCGCAGCGTCCATTTGCATTCCACGTGTTATGTTATGTCGATGCACCGTAAAACCCAAGTCATCATTGCCACATTCCACATTCGCAAAATAACGCAGCAGTGTAAGAAATGTAAGAGAAAAATGTTATTTCATTAGTTTAGGGAGAACAAAAAGAAAAAACACATTCTTCATGGTAATAAAAATCTGAAAGTAATAATGTAAGTTGTGTGTAAAGTGTTTGTAATCATCAAGCACAATAAAACTTGAACAACACTGAAAACATCTATCACCAAAAAGAGCGAAAACTATCGGTTGTCCCATCACCAGCCAAAATAGAAGTAGAAAAGCAGAGTAGAGCATGAGTATTTTCCCAATTGCGGGAAATTGAGCAGCAGAAAGTGTTTAATAAATGGTTAGAATGGCTACGCAAATTCTTCAACAAACGAACAAACACCACACGCGCTACCAACAAGTACACCGAAATTTGCCCGAAACAACCGTGCCGATTGGTGTGAGCTAAGCATTAGAATGGAGGAGATTAGTTGGTTCCACATGGGGCACATTCACATTCGTTCTCTCTTTAGGGAACGGTTTGGAAGATCGCACATGTTCTTCGTGGGCCCAATTCTTCCACGGTTGTTGTTGGGATGGTTGGCCCCCGGTTTTACCTTGGTGTTGCCACCCGGCTCCCGGTAGTCGATGTAGTCGAGCCCGTTGAAACCGTAGCTGATGCTGTACTCGGTCAGATACTCGTTGCTGTGCGGACGGCCCTGCGTTTCGATGCGGGTTATGTTGCGTACGTCGCCCAGATCGACTATGAACTGCTGGTCGAAGTCAGACTGCTGGGCGGTCCAGGAGTAGCCACCTTTAAATGTGTGTGTTTGGTTGTACAGTGGAGCAAATAGGAGGAGGAAGTTTTTTTAGTACGAGACACGTTATGTAGGACACAAACAATTGACATCAAACGGCCAATATGGATGGAAAAAGAGAGATGAAGCTTTATTGGGCATGCGATGAGAACGATAAGCGAACGAAGAAGTCATGGATTTAGGGAATAATCCTTAGCGGATAATCTCTCGGCAGAACACTGCAAACTAAACAACTTTTATCGTTTTCTCACGCCAAGTTTTTAGCCGATTTTTTATTACAAAAACCTCAAGCAGTTGTAGTAGAGACTTGCGGTCATCAACAGTATTGAATTTCGTTCCCCTGGTTTTTGAGGATTGATTTAATCCTACAACCAAACTCCCTGCGTCGGCAAAGGCGTAAAGAATTCAAAACCCTTCAAAAGGGTGGAGCACTACTCGCTGGGACCTTTCTTCCTTTATGTTCCAATAACAATAAACCATCCGTAATAAAGCAACGCACCAGTCTGTATGTCTGCTGCAGCAAGGAACCTCTTCTCTAGAGGCGTAACAAACCCCGTTTTGAAGGACCCTCGGTGCTGGTGACATGCGATAGATTATTCGAAAGGAACCCCTTCCGACAGTCCCAAACAGAAGTGCAATAAAATTCCGTTCATTTTAAAGGAGGAAAAGGAAAAAATCCTCAAGAACCCTTGGAACTCGATCGGATATCGATAACGGGAAAAAGGGTTCCGGTGTGAATTGAAACATCAGAGAGCACTCAACCGTTTCGAAAACTAATCGAGCTAAAACTCGGAAGCAAACATTAATTTGTGGCGTTTGTGGCGTCAACAACGTTTGGAAACTGTTATTCCAGCCCAGCAATACAGGGGACATGTGTCGATAGGGTCGATAAAATGAATAATAATTCATACAACTCACAACACGGCTAGGAAGTCGCATCGTGATGAAAAGAGCATTAGAAAAATGCACCCA
The DNA here is from genome assembly GCA_000349025.1 of Anopheles minimus. NCBI lineage: Eukaryota > Metazoa > Arthropoda > Insecta > Diptera > Culicidae > Anopheles > Anopheles minimus. The sequence continues at coordinate 1,708,732 of KB663721.1, forward strand.
AAACGAGCACAAATTTATGTGTTTCGATAAACGATTCGGTTTCTAATAAAATATACGCTTTAAGGGAACCAATTTTGGTGGTACATTTTTTTCTAATTTAAACCCATTTTCCAGGGTGCTTGTCACGCCTGATCGAATAATCGCTCGGGTGTGTTCAATAATGGCTTTAAGAGACCGTACTTAAAAAGACACTCCAAACCGGTTGTATTTCGAAGGACCAAAGCTTGATTGGTAACAGCTGCACCAACCTTCATACACACACATGGAGGGAATAATCAATAGGCGCCATCAGACGACTGAAGATGTCGCGTTGGATGAGCTTCCCACAACGGGTGGCACACTGCCAGTTGGCCATTCTTGGTGGATTACATTTGCTATTACGTCAAGCACCCGTGTCGATCAATATGAATGCGGCAAACTGAGGAAAGACAAAAACATGTACTAAATACATCTACCACACACCATACGCGATCGTTCTCACCTGATAAAGAACCAAACACTGTACCCGTCCGGTGCCTTATTCAAATGCACATCAGCAGTTCATTTCCCAGGCTGGAAAAGCTTACCCGCGTGTGTGTACCACGGTGTGTACGGTGAAGATAGTGATCTTGCCACCTGCCACTAAAAGAAATATGAAAACGTTTGCAAACCTGACGCAAATAATGTGCGCGCTTTGGAGTGCGATTGTTTTTTCCCCCCCAAACGACCACACAATGAAACACAATTGCGTGACGTACCGAATTAACTTTTGCCTGTAGTACGAGCGTTTAGCAAACATTTCGTCGGGTTGGGATCTTCGCTGTTGGTTGGAGGAGTTGAAGCGTAACCACCAAAACAGACATTGGACGACAGCAGCATGTCATAAAGCCACCCATCACTAAAAAGGATAGAGAGTTCGGTTGTCATGCGAAAGGAGCGCGGTTCCATTATGGATCCAACAGATCCAGGAGCCAAACAAACGAATAAAAAAGAACCGAATTCCTTACTTCAGACAGAGATAAAGTACCGCAATGGTCCCTGGTGGATATCTTGGAGTTGCGATCCAATGCGACGTAGACTTTGGATACTTTAGGCTGTCGTTTCCGTCCTCGCGTGATGTTACTGTCAGACTGGAACAATTTATTGCTAGAATTCCCTTGTTTTTCTAGCATTCCTTTTGCATTTGGTCTATTTACTAGTGCTCGAAGCGAAAGGAACTACACGACACGACGAACATTTCTTTCTGGGTCACACGCTTGTCGTCAAGGGAGGAAAGTTCGTTTACCTTTGCTTACAGCATAAAATCTTTTTGTATTTTTCCATCAAAAATAAATTTCCCTATCCAATGGTAGCTGTAAATGGCCACATTAATGTTGTGCTTATGTATATATCGACAAAATACTTTTGACCCATCACCACCTACCTAATTTCGCGAATAGAATCTCAACAATTTGGCTCTACTTGGATTTCTTATACTCCTTGCTTATAATACCCTCGCAATAGTTCTCATCGATCGCTAGCAGCGGTTTGTGGCCCTCGACTAGTGCTTTAAAATCGATCAGCTCGAAACAGTTTCCACTCAGATCCTGTTCCGTGGGTACATTTTCCAGCGACACCGCTACACAATGGTCCCGATCGATCAGCGATTCCTCGAAGCGCCAATTGCTCATCGGTTCCGAGTTGACGCGCAGTGTCGTATCGCACACGACACTATCCCGTGCCAGTACCTCCGTCTGTATGCGGAAGCTAATCTTCCTCAGATCGACCGTAATGCCAACACCGACATTCTTCACGTAGCTTTCCTTCAGGCACCAGTTACGCATGAACGCTTCCAGCTGTGCATTGGCATCGTTGCGTCCCCGTATGTAGCGCCACTCGTCATCGGAGAAGTTGCGCGTCATCAGGCGGAAAAACTCGTCCAACGGTTTACCACCGCCGTACTCGATCTTCATAACGTCGACCCCTATCTTGGGGGTGGGTGCGGCGGTGCACGTAACACTGGTCGCCATACCGGCCAGCACCGCGTACCGACCCTGATGCGAAACGTTGAAATCAACCGCCACGCCTTCGTTCTTTAGGAACGGTTTGCCTTTCGAATCACGCTCAAACTTGATCTCGTCGTACGCCAGATCGGTGGCCAGCTGGACGAACCGGCGCATCATCAAACGTCCGATAAGGGATGCATTAAAATCGTCACGAAACACGAACCGCTGCAAGGTGTTCTTCTCCTCGGGCTGGATGCAGGAGGTCGCTAGCAATAGATCCGCCAAACTAGGTCGCCAGCCAGCGAGGTCAAATGCCCACCGAACGTGACCCCCATTCCGGAGCGACATGATGCTGCTTGCGGCAAGCAATGGATGACACACCAAGTACGCTTCACTAACACGCACACACGTAGAGATTCACGGATGTATTCAGATTCGTACACTCAGCCTCCGACGTTCAGCATCGTTTGCATCTTTTGCCTAGATCTTTTTTATCTGTTCACAGCATATTTTCCATCAACAAAACTCACCCAAGAACGTGTTGTATTTGTTTATTTTTCTACGATTCGTTTCGTTAAGCGTCGGGTTCGCTTGACGTTTGGTTTCGTTCAGATTTTATGACAGCCATTTCGCCTGGTTTCGCCCCATTTCGCTCGTATGGTTCCGTTGCGAGAAAATTTATAATTTTTATATGAAATTTAATGTAAAATAGAATTCAGTGTGGAAAAAAATCTAATTCATGTAAAAACACAAACTTTCATGAGCCTCCTAACAAATACATTCACTATGTTTGCGTCACAGTGATGGATTTATTTTCTACTGCCGTACAGTGCGTTTCAAACACAATGAAAAATAATTCGTTACGACCAGCAATTTTAAAAAAGGGGACTCGCGCACGTGATTCGACATATTTAACCGTTAAGACGTGCATTTTTTTCACACCCTTCGTTGATAATAATTGAAGCTCATCTAACACGCGTGGTCAAGCCGTAAAAGTGCATGTACGCGTACTGCACGCATATCCGGGCAGCAACAGCATGGTGAAGGAATATTTAAAAAAGACCCAAACATTATCACCCCTTGACCCCTATTTGTGTTACAGTTTGCTGAACCGCTTTTCCAAAGTTGTTTGAGGTTAAATTAAAGTAACATCTTAAAGCCGTCCCAAGCCTGACCTGACCTTAATCTGATGAGAAGATTTAAGGATAGCACGACACGCGGGCTTTGTTTTTATCCTAGCGCTAAACACAGGCGTACATTATTACGGGAAGGGGATGTCTTGTGTTAATTAATTCACCTACACACAAGCGGAGTTGCTCCAGAGCTCTAGAGTGGAGAGGGAGGATATGCCGAGGAAATAGATACACTTGACTGGAGGCCGCAATCAGGGTATAATGGCGGCATGAGCATAACGTCTAATAGGGCCGTGACTTCCATCGCGGCCGTAGCTGATGTATCATTTTCATCCCACCCCCAAACACCCATCCTGCATTCAGCCGTAAAAATGGCCATTCAGGAGTGAGCGGGGCCATGTTTACCCAGGATAGGCGATCATCCTTCGTGGGTGAGTGCACAGCATTTATGGGCGGAAGGAGTGCTGGCGTTCGCACAATGGAAAAGGAGAAAAGGAACTTTTCCATCGAATATGACTCACAGCTAGTATCACATTTAAGACAAATTTACATAATAACCTGTGTGTCTCGTGCGCTCACACCAAACGGACCCCGTCGTAGTACGACGTTTGTTGTTTGTTCGGTGGAAAATTGTGCTAATTTAAGGGTAAAAACCACAACCCACGCGATGATGGCAAATGTTTTATCAATTGAAACACGCGCTGCTGCTCACGCCTCTAACCCACTTAGTCGGGTTTAGTATAGTAAAAATCGGTCCGTTTCCTAAGGTTTCCCTCTGGTCGGGTAAACAGTGGAAAAGCCGAACCGTAGCCGGTTAGAAGCGAACGCACGACTAATGTTACATCCGATCCGGACGGATGGATGGTGCATTTTCGTGCGCGGTGGTGGTTCTATTTTTGTTTGCCGGTTTGTCACATTAACTCTGAGGACATTATTTCGCGGACAGGTTTGGCCATCGTCGGCGTATGTTTCAAATATTTGTCAATAATGAGCTAACCCTTTTTTTAGGGAACATTACAATGTTGTTTTACTGATGATTAAAAGTCCTTTTAGACAAAAAAAACATTTACTTACTTAGCTTCATTGATAACGAAGTATAAAATTAAAATATCTTCAGCCGGATATTGGACAAATTGCCACACAGATTGAACCCACTTAAGATACATTTTCATATCTAGAATAGATCTCTCAATTCGACCCTAACTAAGTAGATACACTTCCCTTCGTTCCTGCCAAACGCCACGTCGAGGGCAATTAGATGATCTAATCAAGATCCGTCGGATGAAACGTCTTCCCGTCTGCCAAAGAACCACTGTGAGTCTCATTAGCATATGGACGTGAAAATTTGAAACGTACGTACCACGGTATCCGGCGCATCTTTTGCGAGCACTTCACTCTGCAACGGAACCGACAACTACACATTGGTTTACCCTGCACTTTTGCTGCAACTTACATATTCGTACCGGTTGGAACATATTCCCCCTTGTCGAGAGTGAGCGATAGAGTTCCCGGTCCACCATGAAAGCAGTGACGCGATGATGAACCACGGTGACACATCCAATCATTGACGTAGCCTGCCACGTACTGTACATCTCTCACATCACCCCAGCAGCCTGTGTCGCCATTGTGTCCAATTATTATGCCCCCGTGAAAGTGCGAAGGGAACCCCAATAGGTGGTGTCTGGCCTGGTGTTTATTGCAGCGGAACTAAAAAGCGGATCACAAACAGACTTCACGCTCCTGCTACTGTTGGCAATGTGGGCGATAATGAGCTGCCGGGGGTTGTGCAATTGCATCTCGGGGACACGACGTCCAGCTGTGCGACAGTAGTTGCAGTTTTCAATCAACCCAAAGAACTCAGTTACCTCGGCTGAGGTAACCATATGGTAATATGGTATACGTTAGGAAAAAAACTGCCACAATATGGGAAGATGCTACGTGCAATGGTGGTACTAATTCTCCCAATTACCCAGTACAGTTTTATATATTTTGCAACAAATTCACACCCCACAAAGCAAAACCATATGGAACAATCTTCTATCGTTTTAATGAGCGACAAGAGGAAGCGATGAAATGGCAATAAAAAGTAATTTGCCAGCAAAGAGGAGGTCAATTTTTCCGCAATGAACGAGCGATGGAACGAGAAAAAAAGGCAATCAACTCATTTCCTTACTAGAGGGTTTAAAAATAAAATACGATAAGCTTCGCAAACCTTCACGGACTATATCAAGGATGACCTAACAGTAATGCATGTGTGTTGCTGGTTCGATTTTTTTTTCGATTCCTTCGCGTTTAGTGTGCACGTCACATAAATATTTCCTAACAAAAACACAACCGGAGTTGAACAAGGAATTGCAGAGGGTGCGGGATAGGAATACGGGGAGTGAAATAAAACATTGGCAATTTTACAAGAAACACACGGAAAATAAAAACACACACAGAGAGAGAGAGACACACACGTACATGTATACATTGGAGAAAAAGTAAACTTGGAAAATGGGAAAATCGGAACGAAAGGGAAGAGAAAAGGAGTAACGGAAGGTAGGAACGGAATATAACTTCACAAAAAAAGCAAACAGCACATAAATCATACGACTATGGAAATACACACTGGATGGTACTGGGAATGTGTGAAACCCGTCCAGCACTGTGTGGAATTAAAACTCCAAGGTAACGACGTTATCACTTCAATTTGATGGAGGAAATACGTGCGAATTAGATTGAGTGAAAGAGATGACGTTAGAAAGAATTTATGTGGAATGTGACGAAGACATGAAGAACCTTTTCGAAGTGGACTGAAACAAGTGCATGATTTCGAACGAGTTTCTCACAGAGTGGAGTGACGATGGATTGATAACAACCAGAGCGCCGCTTTGATCATCGATCATATCTGCGATCGAGCCTGTGTCTGGGGATGCTTCATACTTTTTTTTAGCCTTATTACCAACATCACCACTAGCGTCTACTTACCGTTTAAACGGGCATTTTCCGGTCCTCGTTCACGCAGCTGGGAAGTGGCCGATAGGACGGCATGCTCCAGCAAAGGTTCATTGCAGTCATACTCGGAATAGGACTCTTTTTGATAATATTCTGAAAAGAAGCGTTTAACAAACAGTTAGACATTAGAACTGTTCTCTTATTAAGCGATGGAAATGAATAACAGAATTGGCAATCATCCAACAATAACTATGTTTCTGACTTTCTCCACTGTTGGAACTAGATCAAGTTCCAAGAATCAAAATATATATCTTAACTAATGTCTTAATATACATCTTAATTTGTCTGAAGATCTTTGAGCATAATTTGTCTTGTAACTTTTTACAATACACAAAAACTATGGAACCCAAGAAAATCTAAAAGCATATCAAAATCTCACGGAAGGGGGGAATATATTCCAAATTTCCAATCTTTCCAACGGCAAGAACTCATCCATAAGTAATACGACTTTCTAGTTAGCCCGCATTTTCCCGCCATAACCACCAGCACTTTAGCTTAAACAAATGCATTAACCATCATCCGAAGCTAATGGACAAACAATAACTTCTAAAAGCCACCTTCCTGCTTGATGCTCAGCTTCCTGTGCCATAATGCGATTTCCGACATCCTTTTAATCGCTTCCGTAGTGTGATTGGCTCACAGAAGAGATCGATCGACCTATGAAACTGGATGGTAATAAATGGCGGAAAATATGTCCTTATTGAACATCGCCAGAATTCGGCTCTTGTCACTCCGGTTGGTTGTAATTAAAAACAGATTTTCCACCCGATCAAAGCGGGGAAATTCAATCATCCCTTCCGACGCGCGATCGTAATCATAAAGTGAGTTCATTAAACTACGAACTGAAGCGTCAGTAGTGCAGCACATCCTTGGGAAAAGTTGGGGAAGAGTTGTGGAATAGACAGACCGAGGGATGATGATAGTTTCCCTTCTTTCGTCCAAGGGGTAAAATGGTGGTTAATACATTCTACGCTATTGTTTCCCTCGCATTTGCTGTTTCTTTTGCCAAGTGGTTTTGGGAAAACTAGAAAAGAACGATCAGGATAGTAGGAAAAACACATCAAGTGTTATCTCAAAGGATGTTTGTATTTTTTTTTCGGTTCCAAGAGAAGAAAATCAATCCCTTTTAGTCGATTGAATGAAGCCCTGTAAAAACAAAAGGCTACCCATTTCGGAGCGTAATGGAGGAAATAATGCATCACGAAAGTAGGGATATTCCCTTCCCAGTTATGAGCTTAGGGTAGAGTGTTGCTCTAACAGAAACCGTGTCCGTGTGCGACATTGTGCGAATTGGGTATTCCTCGTTGCAACTAAAACATCAACCCCCAGAGGTAGTTCGCAGAGTGATAGCATAAACCCTCGTTCGAATTTTGACCCTCATATTTTCGCCCTGCTCTGCGGGATATATCACAAATAAATCACAATGCCCCGCTCGTCACGGGGTGGACACGGTACCCTCGAAGGTTGTTGGTCACCGGTTACTGGCAGAACTGGAGAGAACCATACACATAGGTGTCGATACAACCGAGAACCCTGGCCCCGTCTGGCCGGGTGGAGTACTGCGCCGTACACCGTAATATACCCGAGGGCTACTTTTAGTGGCCACAGAAGCGCAAACAGAACGAAAGCGACCGTTACCTTCTTTTTTTGGTTGCAGACGAAAAAAAGGGTCGCCGTAGGGGAAAAGTAAAAAACCGCCCCTAAACACCAGGAACTGCAGTGGAAAGTGTGTGTAATGAGAGAGAGAAATGGCCCGTTTGAAGTGGTTTTATTGTCATAGAGGTGATTGTTTTCTTCGAGACTCTTGCAATTTTGAAACTCATCCAATAACTTTCCACAAAGCAAATGATTTTTTTCTCAAGAATTTTGGCCCAAATTGCATCATGCATACTCGTTCTATAAATGAGTATTGCATGAATATTAAATTCTTACACCGAAAAACCATGACCAAAGACAACGAATCGGTGGTTTAGCAGCAGTTAGCAACAAATCAAATAGACCAAAACTGGGACACAACCATCCACTGCGGAACGAACTTCCCCAGCTTTTCCCATCTAATTCTGCAAGGGTTGAACGGAACACGGAGCCCTGTATTGCGGACAATGTTTGGTTTGGAAAAACAAGCGCCCGGAACCAACTAAGGCTGACAGAATAAAACGAATATTCCGAAAGTGTTTACATGCACATGGCAAGGGGAATTCAATCCCTTCTGCTGCAGAAGAACCTGCAGTACACTAACCATTGGATATTGGCAATCGATTGATGTTAACGGCTTATCTGAGGTGACAAATTGATTGGAATCTTAATTTTTAAAACATTTGTTTGCTGACAGGATCTGCAACAAATGTGAACATGTTTTTTGTGACACCCTTCGGATGGAGTGCGAAGAACCGTTAAATGATCGGTTTGGAATATCTATTGGACAATTGAAAATGTCCCCTTATTGATAAAGCAACTAAAATGAGTAAGGTGCTTGCTACGTAATTAATTTAATTCATAACGTTTTGATGGTAGTATTGATAACTTTCTAAAGTGAAGAATATTTTAAGACATTTTCCATCACAAAACAGAAACATTCATTGGAACAACTTGATTGGTTGATGATTTGTATATAGTGGAACCAGCAGTGCAAGGATGCAAAGATAACGGTAGCCGAAACGAAAGCTGCACCGGCGTCAAACGGCAGGACCGGCGTTCAAATCCCATCCGGACCGTTCACCCATAGGGAGGACTGACTATGCAACTACGTGGTATATTAATTAGTCTAGCAAGCCTTTATATGGCCGGCTTGACAGAATAGGTCGTTACGACAATCATGAATAAGATATAATGGAACCAAAAAGAAAAAAATCATCATGAAGTATATTCTACTCATAGATGATACCCTTTTTTGCCTTATGTAGATATCGGATGATGTCGTGCAAGAGAACATAAAAAGGCAATAGTAATTATACAGCTACGAGAAAAACGAATCAATAATTGGAAAGCCTCCAAAGCGAACATAATTCCAAAGAAATTCCACAACTTCTTCAATTGCCAAAAAAGAGTGAAACAAAGGGAAAATTGTCTAAAAACTATTATGGTTTTCTTCTTAGTGGAAGTTTTCTTAGCTGTCTCCGTGTCAGCCAAACTGTCAGAAAGCTGACGCATCAAATAAATCTTTATTGACAGTTTGGCAAATCGCTACATGATGATTAATCCCCATTGCAACAGCACACAGCTGTCCCAATTCTCATCAACCACCGAACTAACAAACATCGGGAGCTCGATGGTGCTATCCTTCTCCTTCTAACGTCCGAAAGCTAGACGATTAATATGAGTCTCATTCGTAAGAACAAATGCAAAACATCATGTTTTCTGTCAATGCGGATATTTCACGGAATTTGTATTTTCTTGTTTCTTTTTTTACTAAGCAGGCGTGTCTTCTACAGCCCTGCGACTGTGCATTTTAGTCGGGTGTTTGGCAAGCTTCCTATAAGCAAGCGTGACCATCAACGGACGCCATGCAGCCTCCTGATACAATATTTCAGATGACTTTCGAATCCGATGAGGTAATAAAAACAAAACCTCGAACAACGTCCAAAAGGACACGTGCGACAGATTAATTCCCGTGTGACGGTAGGCAAAGAATAGCTCTTTTTTTTTGGGGCAACACGATGAGAGATATTATTGATTTTCCACGTGCCGGCAAAACAGGAAAATTCATCTCTACCTACCACCACTCAACAGCCAAGGGTGAGTTTTCCCGTTTTGCTCATTTCACCGGAATACCGGGTGCCGGCCGGATTCATGTTGCCGGTATATTTGTTCTGCTTGCAGACAACACGTAGAACGTTTCGGTCCCCTAGTGGTGTGTGGAACATGCGCCATTTGGAAACATGATGGTGCAACACACAAATGAATGAAACACCATCATCCGAGTAGGCCATCAGTGCGCAGCATCCGTGTACGAAAGTTTTGACAGCTACCAGACGCCTCTTCCGGGATCCGGGCCGAGCTGCTAGAGCAAGAGTCGATCCCAACACGTGCTCTACTTACGAGACCGTGCGTCTGGATGGGGTTTGTGATTTAACAGCACGAGTGAATCACACCAGCGGATGGTAGGAACGGTGGCCTCGTAGACTGACAAGTGTCTTTGCCATTTAAAAACAATTAAGAACGTACCGTTCTCTTGTGTGTGCGTCTGCCTTCGACGTGTCTACCTTTGAACATAACTGATCATTACGGAACGACCAAATGTCCAATTCTTTAGACAGAACGACCTCAATATACAACAACGGGACAGCATTTCATTTTGCTATTTTAACCTTTTTTTTTATTTCAAACGTGTTCTTTTGTTTTGTGTTCTTGGTGTAACCATGACCACTTGTTTGTACTACAGATCATTCACAATTTAGCGGAATTGTTCTATAAGATCAGTCAATGGGATGCTCCCACAATTGAATTAACCTGTTGTTAGTGTGTTGTTGACCAAGTGACCAAGAAAAAAAATAACACTCCACATAGCACACGAGCGATACACGCCCATAAAAGACTCACGACGACTACTACGATCTACGATCGCGTATGTAACAACACAACCGCACCGTCGACGCATTCCGTTGACAGTTGTGAGTCATCCATTGATTCACGCGCGCAACTTAAACAATCCCCACACCTTGCGCTTGCAGATGGAATGGTTGCCGTTGGATAAGATAACGATAACGAAACTGCATTTTGCCGAATGCAGCATTATTTACAAACATTACGCACATTCCAGTCCCATCAAAGGTGGATCTAGGGAGCACTGTGAGATGGAAGGCGTTGTGTTGTTGGTGTGGTCGCGAGACGACCGTTATTTTGTTCGCGTTCACCTCACGCATACAAACGCACCTGTGCTCGAGCGAAGACACTTCGTGTAGAAGAGTTCTTGAAAAGCGCAACAGAATAGAACCACTGTGTACTGGTGGAGTGTGGGTTAAAGGCATAATGAATTGACGCGGCGTTCTGCCAGGTGAATGTGTGGTTATAGCGTCACCACCAACACCACTACAAGCGTGCCTCACGGAACCAACTCCCAGAACGGTTCGGGTGTAAAAACAAGCTTCAGAGAAAACCATTTTTTGGACACCTTACCTGCGGAGGTTATGCTGGCAGCGACGGACAGTAGTAACCAGACGATTCGGCCAAGCGGCAAGCCGCCTAATGATTTTGTCATTTTTAAGCTCGTTGCTTCACGTTTCTTTCTAGACCACAGTTACGAACCGAGACATCAGGAATGTGTTAAATGCCACACTACAGGGCAACAATGGTTCCCCGAAACCGTACTGCCCCGCTTTCTTCTCACTCGTTAAAGGGTGCGATTTCTTGTACCTTCTACTTCTGCACACTGCTACCAAGAAAAACACTCATTCACACACACGCACAACGAGTAGCGTTCCCGCGTGTCGGAAAACCAGCTAGGGAAAAACAGTATTTCAATGGAAAAACCGGTGCACAATGGAAAATGCAAGTTAAAACAACCGCACACTCACACCCTTACGCACACGAAACGGGTTTTTTATGGAGAAAACAACGGTTAGCAATGTTGCACAATGCCGTGAAACACACACACACGCACGTACGCCCAACCACTTTTCTTTGCTTACACGACAGACTGAAGTTTATTTCTATTCTTTCACCGTTGCTTTTATTGTGCACGGTTGAACCACACACTTGCTGCTGCCGTTCAAGCAAACGCCACACACAACTGCGGAACACACAACGCTACACGCGAGAGGAGCACGATGTCCGTACGTCCATACGCCTCGGACAGTAAGCAAAGAATGATGGAAGTTGCGTTGTGCTCACTGCACGCACCCTTCATTCGGGACAGTGGGACAGCCACTTCGTTCGACAGGACATTTTGTGTATATTGGAAAAATATCTTTTTTTGTTAAATTTATTTACGTGAGATACTTTTATGGAAAGAATTCAATAAAATAACTCTACGAAGAATGTAATTTTATTATGTACTGATAGCTCACGCATAGCGCGGATTGAGGGGTTGTCGTATATTTAACGAAACATTACAGTCGTTGAAACGAACGTTCATTTCATGAAAATTTTCACGACTTCAGCACATTTAAGTGAAAACTTTCCAAAATGAACTCAGATGCATTTTCTACTATTTACTATGAGAGTGGCCATTAACCAAACAGTTTTCATCAATTTCTTTGAGAGGGTTGCTATTACATTGAATACGAACAAGCTATATGCAATAAATTGTTAATAATTCTTGAATCGCACATTCGATATACTTCACAATTCAACGGGAGACTACTACTTATCGAATTTCGGATTCTTTTCCGATGCTCGTATCGAAAAAAATCATTCGTTCCCAACTTATTTAACTCCAGAATGAAAATTGTAATAGGTTATAATATTAAGTCATAATAGCACTCATGCTTAAATTAACACTAACCCTGGCTACTTCTCCACCGGAGAACGTGTGTCTTCCCGAACAGTCACGCTCATAAAAGCTTCTTTTTTGATTTCGGTGTCGAGATGGTTCGAAACGCAACTCGTCGCGGTGTTTTCTGTGCTTCCGCGTCCGACTCCTTCGGTGGTTCGTTCGGAGGAGCAACCTGCATCACATCATCCTCCCCGTCGGATTCTACCAACAGTACAATGTCCTCCGTCTGGTCCGTTTCCATCGGACAAGGCTGTGATAACGCTTGTCTCTTTGTCCCATTAGCAGCGACCGGTCTTGGTTCCTCGATAGGCCAAGTATCGTTAGCATCTTCCTCCGCGGTTGACTCGACAATCGGTTTGATGGCACCGGGCTCTAGTGCTCGCGGGTATCTACGAATAGCGATCGGTTTGGGAGAATTCTTTCCCACCGATGAAGCCGACCCCGGCGCTTGTGGGTCGTTCGACTTTTCCGAAGGTGTTCTCGGATGTCGTCGTACCGCAATTGGCGTTACGGGTCGATCTTTCTTCGAAGGGCTATCGAACTTTTCTTGGCTGCTGATAATTTTATCCTTCTCTATGACAAAATCCACCGCTTGTACTGCCACGTGCTGTGCAGTGTTTTCAGCAGCTGACTGCGTCTGTGTAGCAACACTTTCTTCCATTTTGTTTTCTTCCGGTTTTGGCTTTCTTCTAATCGCGATCAGCTGGGGTGACTTTTTTTCTTCCTTGACATCATCAATTCCTTTTTGCGATTCTTTTCGCTTCGGTGACGGTGGTTTTGATTGCATGTTTGCTTGCTTTGCGGCATTGGACGGGCGTGGAGGTGTACTGGGATTGTCAGTCAGGGACGTTTCAGACGCTGGTGGTTCATACACCGTTCCCAGCTCACCTTCGGCGAAGAAAATCAACGAACAGAAGCCATCCGTACTGGAGACGATAAGAATCTTGCCATCCGAAGACCATGACATGTCCGTTAGCCGGGTGTAGTGGATGTTGGATATCAGTGCAAATGGGGCGGCCTGCTGCGTGTCGTACAGATAGACAGAACTCTTTGTAGCCACTGCAAACACCATTCTGTACGGAAGTGGTATAAGGGGTGGTTTGTTTTCAGCATGTGGACGAAGCTGGAAGTACACTGGACAGAAGCGAACAGCTACCGTGTACTGATCAGGCGAGGGAAGTGTAAAGCAGGGCCTAGCAAAAAGAATAGATCAAATATGGTGTACATTGCTTCATTGCGTTACAACCCATTCGTTGATAACTTACTGTCGAAGGGAGTTCCGGGTGAAAATGTAGGTCGTGTTCAGTGGCTTTGCAACACCTTCGATTTCGGCCATTCCGGACGGTGTGACGATCAGGTTTCCATCTGGACTGAAGCATAAGCGCCGGAAGAATGTCTGCAACGTGTCATCGTGAAACAGCCGAACAGTCTTTTCTCGCAAGGGATGCGACTGCGGGACGGGCAACACACATTTATTGCACCTCGAGACGGCACGCTTCGTTTGCACGTCGAATACCCGAAAGGTGCGATCCGTGCTAAGCGTGGCCAGGTACTTATTCTGCGGATCCCAGGCAACACCTTGTACAAAGCCCTTGTGCTCTTGAAGAATCGCCTGACTTTTACCACGCTGTACATCCCACACGATCGCCGTATTGTCTACCGAGCCGCTGATGAGAAATTGCGAGTTTGCCGACCAAGACAGATCGTACACGTCCTCCATGTGTCCTCGCAGGATCTTCAGTGTCAGCCACGTTTCCTTGTCCTGGTCGTTGGTCGTATCTACAATAGGCAAGCGTCACACGATGAGCAGGTAATTGTATTGGTTATACCGCGTACGCTACCTACCAAGAATGTTTAGCGTCTCCGTTTCTCCCTTCTGCTTCCAAATGAATATCACACTTTCATCGTCTCCGGAAGCGAGCAATTCCCCTGATGGAGACCATCGTACCGCATTCACCGCTCGTTGATGTCGTGTAAGATCAGCCGCCAGTTCCAAGTTGATCGTACCGCACGTTGGGTTTTGTATCATGTACCAGATCTTTCGACAAATTTAAACAATTACCAATCTATCAAACAGGCAATGCCATTGGCTACCCTACTAACCAGAACATGCGAATCAGTCCCACCGGATGCCAGCCGATATTGATGATCACGATCGTTCGTTCCTCTTGGTTGGATGTCCACGCTCAACACCGGATCACGATTGTGCCATGATATTTCTGGGATTTGGCACTTCATTGCTAGATGTTAGCGGTCTTGGCTAGTTTGTTTCGAAGGTTAAATCGTTAAAATAAAGTTTGTTTGATCACCTTTCCAACCGATGAAGAAAACAACAAATTTAGCGCGCAAACTTTATAACTGACAGATGAGCAACTGTGACAGCCGTTTGTCAACAAACAATATGGTACCAAGGTTACTACATAAATCGTTCCGGAAACATATGAAAACGTTAGAAAAATGGCTGATAAATGTTTAAAAAACCAGCAATTTACATTGGACATTGATTTTACATTTTCCTGCGTGTGTTTACGGCGTATTTGAATAGAAATAACGCACCGTTTCGTTTTGCTAATGACCTTGATAAAAAAATGCTCGATCATCGAGTCAATTCAGTCGATAATCGATTAGTTTCATCGATAAAATGTGTTTGTTTTTTTTATCAAATTCATGCCATTCATATTTTCAGAAAAACGACTTACAAGAATGGGTATGATAGAGAATCGTTATTCGCATAATTAGGAAACATCGGCTTAATTAAAGTATTTAAGTAAAATCTTTATTATGAATTTTCTTTTTGTGAACCTATTTTTTCCGTTGGCAACACATGGGCTTATAATGTATAACGTTTTGAAAATAGAACCAAATGTGCATAAAATGCGCCACATACCGTCGTCAATGGTTTTTCTCAAAATACTTAATTTTTGCTTCCGGGTTAGGTACAATCTGGAAAAGAGATGAAATTAGATTTGTATGTTGAAGCAACAAAACCTTTGGTTTGTTTCAAATGTTTACCGTATCCTGGCCTGGTTTCCATCCGGCAGGGCAAACCTCTCCGTGCTTATCCGTGTACTGGAATGCTTGCACTAATCGTAGAGTTTCATCGACGGACCGTCCAACCGGAAGATCGTTCATGGTAATTTGCCTCAAGACACCGCGATCGTCGATGATGAACAATCCACTGAAATGGAAACGCAGTGTTAGCTGAAATCTTTTCCTGCTTACACAAAGCCTCCGCACAAAATGCTTACCGTAGGGTGTGGCCCAGATCATCCAAAAACACACCATAATCCTTGGAAATGCTGTGTGTAATGTCGCTCACAAGGGGAATGTTGATCTGGCCAAGACCACCCTCCTTTCGCGGCGTGTTGATCCATGCGAGATGCGTGAAGTGGGAATCGATGCTAGCCGCAATAACCTCCGTGTTTAGCTTCTTGAACTCATTCACTCGATCGGAGAAGGCCAGAATTTCCGTGGGGCACACAAACGTGAAATCGAGCGGATAGAAGAAGAACACCAAATATTTGCCACGGTAATCCGAAAGCTTGATCTTCTTGAAGGCACCTTCCACGACGGCTGTAGCTTCGAATTCCGGTGCTGGGCGCGATATGACCGCCTTCGTGTACTGGAGCTTGTGATCGACGAATCGGGGTGCTTCCTGTGGGTACACATGCCCGCCACCGAACGAATGGCACGATCCTTGGTCTTCTGGTACGGCAGCTTCGCTTCCCTGTGTGATAATGGCGAACGAGACCAATAAGCAACAGGCGGTAATGCCGGTCGTGGCGATGGCCGGGTAAAGTTTCCCCATTGTAAGGTTTCCTATTTTCCAAGCAAAGTGTTCTCTACAGGTGTCTACGGTTTCGGGGGAAAACCACTTTTCAGATGTCACGATTAGCCACGCGTACAAGTTTCCCTATCAACCGCTTCAATCGCAGCAGGCGTCGACACTTTCGATGCCGCTTTCCGATTCTATTTCTTCTTGCAGCTACAGTACGCTATCGCGCTTATCATTTGCGCGGAACAAGAATATCGTTGCACCTGTTCCACTCACTCCCACGCTTCGATCTATAAACTCCACGAGCACAAATTGCTTGCGCGAGCAGAAACGAGAAAGCACCTACAGCTACCAATTGTAAACAAAGAGAAAAGTTCAACTGTCAAACCAATTGCCACAAACGTCAAACTGATGCATCCTAATTAGTCATCGCTGCGAGGGCTATTATTGTATTTTCTGTATTGTGTGCGCTGTTTGTGTCTGTTTTGCGTATTGACGAGAAGGACGAACGGAACCCACGATGGCCGCAAATTTTCCACCCGTTCCACCCGTGTTAAAGCCCATTCAGCATTATCTAAAGACAGCCCAGGAACATGATAACCGTGATCCAATCGTAGCCTACTGGTGCCGTCTGTACGGGCTACAGCTTGGCCTCAAAATATCCAACCAGGGCATAGACGAACGGAAACTTCTGCTGGTACTGATGGATTGGCTGGAAGCGACCAAGGCACAGATGTCGGAAAACGAATCCATCACGAATGATGTGGCAGCCCAGGCCTATCTGGAGAACTACGCTCTCAAGTTGTTCCTGTACGCCGACAAGCAGGACCGTGCGAGCAACTTCGGTAAAAACGTTGTCAAAGCGTTTTACACGGCCGGCATGATCTACGATGTTTGTCAGATATTTGGTGAGCTGACGGAGGAAGTTACACAGAACCGAAAGTATGCAAAGTGGAAGGCTTCCTACATACACAACTGCCTTAAGAACGGCGAAACACCAGTCGCGGGCCCTATGCCTACCGAGGATGACAAAGATTTCGACCAAGATGCCTTTCTACCGAACGCGGATCCGCAACCAGGACCAAGCAATACTCCTGCCGCACCGAAACCTCCGGTATCTCCGCAGCCACCACCGGCTGGTCCAACAAACTTTACCACTTCAGACCCTTTCAGTAACGTGAAAGCACCAACACCACCGAGTGAACCGGAAAAACCACCGGGAGGATTCCAACCGTACACGGGTGGACCGGTAGCGGGTGTGGCTGGCATACCGGTGGAAACGAATCGAATGGTAACACCAGGAGGCGTGCATTTGCGACCGGAGCAGATCACCAAAGCGCAAAAGTATTGCCGATGGGCGGATAGTGCACTCAACTACGAGGATTTGAATACGTCGATCGATAATCTCCAGAAGGCGCTTCGTCTGCTGCAAACCGGACAGGACGGCTAGGCTAGCCGGAGCCGGATATTATTTTTGTTGTTTAATTGCTTATTCTAACCGCTTGTGTCTATCTTGTACTCAGAACAAAATAATTAACATTTTGCTTAATAAAGGCAACTGCACGTACCTGCCGAGGGGTATTATGAAGAGATGTCGAGGTTCCTGCGGGATGCTTTGAATGCTGCGTGGTATGTATGTTGCTTGCCAACTTTGGGCTTTCATCTCGCTTTTCGCCGTTCGGTGCGGTCTGATCACTTTTTCGTGGGCTTGTGTCTTCCTTCTTTACAACGATAGTTTGCTTTGGTGTGCTGGCAATGGACAAACGTGTTCTGAATTTCCGTAGTTGTTGTTCCTTCAATCTTGACTGATTCTTTTGAGCTGGCATTCGCGTTAAGGGGAGTTTAGGGGACTTTTTGACCGGTGGATCTTGTCGTTTTTCCGTTAGTTGGGCTTTCGACGAATTTACGTTGGTAATGGGTAACGTTTTTTCTCGATCGTTACCTTTGCTTACCGTGTAGTATCCGTCCGAAACATTAATGAACTGAATTTCTTCCTTCTTATCGTAATCATCATTATCAAGCTCTTCTTCGGTCAGATTTTCATCATCTTCGCCTTCCAAATCTAATACCATCTCCTCGTCCGACGCAATCTTCATTGGCTGCACATCATCCGGTTGGTCTTGCAAATTTTGTTCCACTGGCTCATCTTCGTAGTACGTGTCCGTCTCTACCTCGGTAATGTAATCGACAGAATTGATCACCATCTCTTCAACTACAGCCGAATCAGAATGTCCCAGCGAGCTGCTGGATACAACCTCCAGCCCTTTACGATCGCCGTCATCCACGTTGACGATGCAGTACGTGTCATACTGCGAATCTTCCGCATAGTCCTGCTGCTTCAGGAAGCTTTGCCGGACCTTGGTCGGCACATAGTGACAAGTCTGCAGGATGTGGTACCGCATCCGGGTGAGGTTCACAACCGTTGTCCATTTGCAGAACACACACTGACGCTTCCGGTCGTTGTCCACCGATTTGAAAAAGTCGTGCACAGCCTTTTTGTTGTGGGATGTGTAGTAGGACTGCATCAACCGCTCTTCTGCGTCCATCACCGATGCCGATATCTCTTCCCGAGCTTCCGGGGACGCATCGTTACACCGTTGCACAATGTGCTGCACCATACGCGTTGCATTTTCATGCGTTTCCCAACCACAGAATGTGCACTTTTGTTTTGTTGGGCCGGCGGACTGAAAATACTTACGCACCTGGTGCGCATTTTTTCGCTTTTGCTTTACTCTTATCTCCTGCTTTTTGTCAATAACTTCCTCTTTGGGCACAGTTCGTTTAGGCATCTTGCTGTTACGTTGATGGATTTACAAAAACTACTGAAATATTTCAACTTCAAATACCTTCGCAGGATGCGGTAATGCTTGGAAAATATAGCTGAAAACAACACAAGGCGCGTGAAAAATGGCGGCGACGCAGACCTTGACGTTGATTCCGCTCGATGACAGCTACTGTTTGACAGTTCCAAAAGGAATCGCGGATGTAAACATCGAATCACGCCCCGATTTCAGCGTTTTTATACGGTTCGGAAGTGTTTTTGAATGGTGCGTCCAATTATTTCGTGTACAGTAGAATTGTTCAATAAACACCATGCCTACAATCATCGCGCTAGACGTGTCGCTTTCGATGTCGCGTCCTATCCCGAACCAACCATCAAGCACCGGTGGATCTGGTAGTGCGGAATCGGATAATATGGTGACCTTCCATCATCTGGCCGTTCAGGGCATCAATTACGTGTTGGATTATCTCACCAAACATGCCCGTTTGGAATATGTATCGTTGGTAAGTGCATTAATCGTTGGGTTTGCGAAGGGCAATGGGACTTTGTTTACATCGGGTTGTTTGCGTTAGAGCGGGAAGAAAGCACAGCACTACGCCGAAGGAAAAAAGGAGAGGGACTCATTTCGAAAATGTCTCAGAACAGCTATGCCATGTTCGAACGCAATTTCGAAACAGTCTCGTTTGCAAACTTCAACTCGAATGATTAAACACACGCGTGTTCAGTTCCTTCGATGAATCGAGCCGCGCTGCCAGTGTGTGAAGTTTTCCGCGCTATGTCAAGTAAACTCTGCCTGTGAAAAATTCCTTCGCTCTGCTACGAAAAAGCCCGGGGAATTGCAATTGCCTATTGCCGAAAAACGACGATAGACGGTGGGCAAAGACGTTGCACGAGCAGCGCGCACCATTCGACGAGAGGAAATGTGCAGCAAACAACCCCATCCGGAGCCGTAGTTGCAGCTGTCTGCGGTGTCGTTTACATCGGTGCGATCACCACACGTGTTTGAGGTTAGGTATTGATACTGCCCGATTGTGGGATTGCGGCTGTGAAAAAGTGAGACGAACGTTCGTCACTGTCTTGTTGGACGTCGCTACTCAACACAAAATAGAATCGTTTCTTCGCTGTAAAGAGCTACCCTAGCAGCCAACCCTACACCCCCATCAGGCTCGTGTGTGTTACATAAAGGAAAGGGAGAAAAAAGAAAGACGCATATTACACAGTGCTCCGCGTACACCGCCAGCACTATGGCAGCCACTACTAGTGACAAAAGCAAACAGGCTTCTACTGTCGTCCTAACCGTTGCCCTTAGAACCAATTACGATCTGCGACGTTCCGCAGCAGCGAAGACGAAGGCTTGGGACGAGAGTTTGGAGTACCTACAGTATCTTCATGAAACCGAACCGATTGAACCGAAATGTCCACCGACAAGGGATGAGCTGATCGCATCCGGCCTACTGCCGACAAATGGGGCACAAGACACGACATCCAACGCTGTCGATCCGGAAGCTCTGTTCGATGAACTGTTTGAGGTTGACATCGACTATCTGAAGAGTTTGGATCCGAAGGATTGGAAAAATCAGGACCATTACGCAGTGCTTGGACTGAAGAAGATGAGGTGAGCCTTCGATCTCCTACACTGATGAGTAATTATACGATACTAACCTTTTTTCGCGCTCTCTTTCTCTCTATCCACCATTTTGTTGCAGATTTGAGGCGACCGATGACGACATTAAACGTGCATATCGCAAGATAGTGTTGAAGCACCATCCCGACAAGCGAAAAGCGCTCGGGGAAAACGTAAAGCAGGATGATGATTACTTCCATTGCATCACGATGGCGTACGAAACGCTAGGCACCTTGAAGAACCGCCGTGCCTTCGACTCTATTGATCCCGAATTTGACGATGCGCTTCCGTCCCAGTCCGAGGTGGAAAAGGATTTCTTCGGAGCGCTACGAGACGTGTTCAAACGCAATGCACGTTGGAACGAATCGAGGAAATCCGCACCCCAGCTGGGTGACGATAAAACGGCCCGCGAAGCGGTGGAAAATTTTTACGATTTTTGGTACAACTTCCAGAGCTGGCGCGAGTTTAGCTACCTCGACGAGGAGGACAAAGAGAAGGGCCAGGATCGGGAGGAGCGTCGGTGGATCGAGAAACAGAACAAAGCCATCCGATTGAAGCGCAAGAAGGAAGAATCGGCTCGGATCCGTTCGCTGGTGGATTTGGCATACAATAACGATCCACGCGTAGTGCGATTTAAGCGAGAGGAAAAGGAACGCAAATTGGCTGCCAAACGCGCGAAACAAACCGCATACCAGGTGCAGAAGGCGGAGGAAGAACGTGCGGTGAAGGAAGCGGCCGAGGCAAAGCAACGGGCCGAAGAGGCGGAACAGAAGCGCATCGAACAGATACAGATCGAGCGAGAGCGCACGAAGCGCATACTGAAGAAGGAGCGCAAGGTGTTCCGTGACACGGCCAAGGGGAAGGATTACTTTGCCGCGAACGATAAGGAACGTCTGAAGCACCTGGAAGGGGTGGAGAAGCTAATCGATTCGTTCAAGCTGCTTGAGCTGCAAGATTTCAACAAGGAGCTAGTGACGGGCGGTCGGGACGTTTTTGTCAAAGCGCTCAACGATCTGGAGGCTAAGCTTGAGCAGGAACGAAAGGCCGCTCAACAGACGGCACAGATACCGAACAATGCCGGGCTGAAGGTGGTCAATCGGAAGGCCATGTGGACGCACGACAACGTGCAGTTGCTGATAAAGGCCGTGAATCTGTTTCCGGCTGGGACAATTTCGCGCTGGGAGGTGATAGCGAACTACCTGAACCAGCACGGCACGGAGCTGGGTGATATGCGGTTCTACGCGAAGGACGCCCTGAACAAGGCGAAGGAACTGCAGGCGGGCGATTTCTCCAAGAGTGACCTTAAGACGGTGGTTAACCAGCAGGCGTACGAATCGTTCGAGCGCAGCAAAAAGGATCTCAAGATAATTGACAATTCGGAGATCAGCATGAAGGAGGCGACCGAGGCGGCGGGCAAGGAGAAGGGACAGAATGAAACTAAACCGAAACCGGCGGCGGTTGAGAAGAAACCGACCTCCACACCACCAATGATGAATGGTGGACCGAAGGGACACGTAGCTACGGAAGAAAATGGTGCTGCTGAAGGGAAGGAAAATCGCAACAAGCAACCGAAGCAGGCTGTGAAAGAGGACAAACCGCTGGTGAACGGAACGACGGAGGATAGCAATAATAAACTTAATACTGCTCCGGCGACGGAAGGAAAACCGAAACCGGCCGGTGGTGGTACGGCGGCCAAAAAGGAGAAGGAAGCGAATCGGGTCTGGAGCAAGGAGGAACAGGCACTGCTGGAACAAGCCATCAAGACGTACCCGGTCTCGTGCGGTCCGGATCGTTGGGATCGGATAGCGGAGTGCATACCGAACAGGACGAAAAAGGACTGTATGCGCCGGGTGAAGGAGCTCGTAGATCTGGTCAACGCAAAGCGTGAGGCACAGCAGAGTGTAAAGTAGAGGTGGGAGAACATCTTCCCGCCACATTCGACACTGTGACGCGGAAACTCTGTACATACTGCTAGTATTTGGATCTATCATAGCAAAACTAACACACACACACTTACACATCTGTACCAGAGCACTCACAGACAAAGCAAAAATACATCTATTCTTTATTAAAAACTGCGACCAAACAGAAATCCTCAAGAAGTTTGCAAACAATGATTCATTAAAATGCGAAATCAAATCTCCAAACCTATTTTTCCTATCGTCGTGTTGTGTATTGCGCGGAGGAGGGTACGCAGTCGATATCGAATGACTAAGGAATTGAAGGAATTCGGCTTCACTCAGTTGTATCTCAATTTTAAAGACAGCTGTGACGCTCCACGGCACGCAGGTGGTAACGTCTGTAGAAGTCGGGCAAGAAAAGGAGTGTTTAATAGACCTTTTTCTAATAATCCACACTTTCGTACTTCTTCCCATCAGATAATCTATTCGTCGTTGTACGAGGTGGTGGTGGATTTCACGCGCGATTACGACTCAATCCGGAATGCGTTACACAAGATCGAGCATTACGACAAGACATGTCTGGAGAATGTGCTGGTAGCGGTGAACAATGCCTTCAAAGCGCACTGGGGCAGCCAGAACTATTGTCAGATCATCTTCATCACTGACTGTGGTGTTGGAATGGGGCCAAGTTCGCTGAAGAATACGATTATTAACCTACAGTCGTATAAGGCGGCATGTGCGGCTGCTGCTACTGCTGCTGCGGCGACATCCGATGGTTCAAAAACAACGGGCACGGTCGGTAGCAATAGTGCTGCAATTCCTGCGCCGGGTGAAAACCAGTGGGTTGGTTTCTCCTACCCAAGCAAGCTATCGTTCATGTGCCTCGGAAGCTTATCCACAGACTCTGCCTTCCGGTGTGGCACAAAGCTTTACATGCAGCTGTTGGAAGTGAGTGGCCAGAAGGGACAACTGTTTATACCACGCATGAAGATGAAACAGGAAGAATCGGGTGGAAGTGAAACACCGCCGACCACCGGAGATGACAGTGAGGACGTTATGAGACAGCTGACGCGAGCTTCCGCTTTGGAATCCTTTGCAACCATGTGCGACATCAACTATCGACAGTTTGAAGCAACACTGCGCTGCGGAGGGTACTTCCGGTTGGAGGAACCAGTAACCGTTTGGCCGGCTCCACTTCCTTACACCGCACGTGATGTGTTGGGCGCTGAGACAACCAAGCTTATGTCCCGTCGATTGGAAGTGTGTGGATTTCTGCGGATGTCAGACATTGGTTCTCCAATGTCCGTCAGTAGACATCTGATACTACCACGCAACGTTGGTTCGTTGGTTGTTGGTTCTTCGGACGAGGGTGGAAAACCATCTACTAACGGAGGGCTGAAGAATGGACACGGTCATTCTTCTGCGGAAGAACGTCTCGAAGCCGACATTAAAGCATTCTACGCCAAGTCGGACACTGCAGACCATCACCAGCACGAGGATCACGGATTGGACGGTGCGGATGTGAACAAGGAATCGGTCTGTGTGCTGCTGCATGGCGCTCTCAAGGTAGAAAACATGGCCGCACTGGTGCTGGTGGGAGATAATTGGTACGGGTTCATCTACTCGTACGCGGATGGTAAGAAAAAGTGGAACCTCATGTTAAATGTCCTTCCGCCCGGTAGTGACGTGGTACCGTGGTTGGGTGATCTACGCTACCTCGGAACGCTGGAAGACGCTTTCCAAGGGGAAAACCCATCGTTCCCCATCAAGGCAGACAAGCGGAGCTACTCGCAAACGATCGTCGTATGGATTCGCCACGCAAGTCTACAGTCCGACATACAAAAGGTGTTGCGGCATGCGAAGAAATTACCCGAAAAGACGCAACACTTCTACAAGGAGCTGAACCGGATCCGACGGGCAGCTTTATCGCTCGGGTTTGTCGAACTGCTCGAAGGGTTGGCACACATCTTCGAACGTGAAATCAGCACACTTCCGTTAAACGCCTCGCCCGATTGTTCCATGCAGCTGACCCACGCCGCCATTGAACTTCGCAAGACGAATAATCGCGATCTGAAGTCCGTCATCCACGCACTCCCTACGCAATACAATCAACTAGCATAAGCGGAATCCGAGTGTTTTGATCGAACATAACAAGAAATAGATAAGTTATTCCTTCTGCCAACAAACTTGAAGACGTATCTTTCTTTCATTTCATCGCCGCCACGTCCGTTATCTTGTTTAGATTTCAAATAGTTTTTATTCTCAGCTGTCATTTCTCGTTAAAATGAGGCAGCTTCTTCTGTTCGGCTAAGTTTGCTTGCATTTGCATAAGAAGGTGTTTTCCTTCTACGATGCCACCTCCCATTCACTTGATTTCTTCAATGATCAATTAATAATTTAATAGTATACATTTTCTTTTCGTTTGTTTCGTTTGTTTGTTTGTGGGGTAACCATTTCTTTCCTGCAAATAGTAGTGCCGGTGCCATCTTTCTTTGTAAACTACTCTGTTTTTTTACACTGCTATTAGATTCTTTCCAATCTTCCGCTTCACTTTGAAAGCTTTTAACCTTTCTTTACGTATTTGTTAGTTTCTTTGCTTTAGTTATTTTGCCGAAATATTGTAAGCTAGACAGGGTGTACCGATTTCCTAAATTTTATGTTTTAATTTTTCTTCCTTTTTCTTTACAAATAAAGGGTATGTGTGTGGTGTGTTGGTATTGGGTTTTTTTTTCTTGTTTCCATTTACATGTACGTTTTCATAAAGCGCAAAAAATAGCAAAAACAAGCTTCAAACGCGCTCCACCGGCGGAAGAAAGTGCGTTTACTCTAGGTTCCGTTTCCATTGGTAGGTATTTGTTTTATGCGGTATACATTTTGTTGTCACTAGGTTCTAAAGTTATGTTTTACGTACTTTTAACTGAAGGTAGTTCTGTGTTGTCGCCGTCAAGCAATCTTGCCTCCCCTCGCGCTATTCTACACTAGTTTCTTTTTTATCTTAATTATCATATCTCCTTTAACCTTGTCTCTTAATGGCACGGACGTTAAGTTGTGTGTTTGCGTATGCATGGCCTTCAGATGTATATTGATTCATTTAAAATAAATGTATGATACACAGTTGAGTGAAGAAAAATATACAAAAGAAAATATCAGTTCTACAAGCTCAAAAACTACTGCTAGTGCCAAAGGGTAGAACTTCTTCGAACCTTCGCTACTGTCGTTCTTGTCCATGTGTTCGCTGGGATATTGGAAATTAACAAACAACGACACATAAAAATGATTTCAGTTTTGCTCGCAAATAATTCTCTGAACATATGATTGTTGGAAAAGTAATACACATTTACAGCCAACAACATTTTGTGCACATAATTTAATCAAATCTGAGTAAAAAGAAAGAGAAGGAACATTTTCCAAGCACATCCCAAAATCACAGCACGAGTAAGGTTCGTGTGACAGGGAATAAAAGAAACCAAAAGTAGGAAAAGTTATTAGTATTATGCGAATCACACCCAACAACAATTTTCTACACACGTGGGTCGGACCGATCTACAGCTAACGTAACATGGTAACATATTTGTTTCTCTTTATTGGAAGAATGGCCACGTGTGTATGTGTGTAAAAGATTCGCTTTTTCTTCCACAACTTTTCACCGTTTATGTTACATTTTTTGGACGGTGCTGTTTAATGAATTTCACCATTACTATTTAGCTAATAGTGGATGCCATTTTATCTGCTACTTATTTCTGAGTGTATGTGTGGCCATTACAGAAGGAAAAGATGTACAGTGTTAGTAAGAGCAGAAAGAAAAGTTAAAGGAAGAATGTTGGCGATTCTTTAGGAGAACAGGAAACTAATATAACTTTCATGTGTGTTCCTTTCGTTTTCTTTCCCGCTGCATTCTATCCCCCCACTTCCATTCTCTTAATGGTATTAGGAAATGTTAATAAAAACCTTACACTATAGGAATATATTCATGTATATATATATATAGATATATATTAATGTTAGAAAATAATAACGTAAATTTGTTATCTTCTATTATTTCGTTTGCCTCACTCACAATATGAATTCTTTGTTCTTTGTTTCCTATTTACGTATACAAGGTTCGCAGCAGAGACGATGGTATTTGTAGTTTCACTTCCTTCCAGCTTCAGCAATTGCATCGTTTCTTAGCCGTTTGTGTGTGTGTGCGTGTTTTTTTCACTTGCTACCAACAACGAAATAATTTGTTTCACTATTTTCAACACAATAGCTTAACACTTGGCATTCTTGGTTTACACTTTCCACTTTTGTGTTGCGTCTTTTGTAGTTTTGTGTTTTTTTTTCTTTTTTCTTTCTTTCTCCTTTCCTTCTGTATACTTCTTGTCGCACTTTGAGTTTCTGGTTTTTACTTATTTCAAATATGGTATACTTCAGTTACTTCGATGACTGGTTGTTTTTGTTTCAGTAGTTCACACGAGCTTGTTCTTTATGGTTTAAGCTTCAAGATTCCTTCGTAACATCCTATCGTATAAGTAGTGTGTTTAGTAGTTGCACTTTTTACTTTTTCCTTTCGTTTGCTTCTTAACCGCTTCAAAACGGCAACGACAGCAGTTTTGTGTTTACGTGGGAAAAGTTGATAAAGCGAATGCATCAAACAAAATGGTGATTTCCACCTCTTCAAAACAAACACAGTTGACACTTCCGACAAGTAATGTTTGCGACAGGAGTACTGGTACTGGTTTAGGTGATTGCTGATTGCTGACGGGCGTTTTCGCTTTCAACATTCCGTTCTTCGCTTCCGTTTTCTTTCATGGCGATATGGAAATCAAATAAATCTATTATCACAGACTTCACTCGTCCTTTTTGCTCGTGTATCAGCAGGCTTTTGCTAAATTGCGGAATCCTTTTTACACGAAATTTCACATTCTTTCGCTACAGGATCTGGCCCATTCGCTCGGGAAAGAACCGGTCAGAGCTATTTTCCCCTTTGTCGTTTACGTGCGTTTGCTAATGTACCGTTTTGGTTTGTTTTACGACTACTGAAACGCATTCCGAATGAGTTCATCGTACTTGCTACATATTTTAACTTGCTTAGTTTTTGTTTTTTGTTTCACTTTCACTTCACTTTCACTTTTGTTTTTCCTTTCCCACTCTTAGTATACTAGTGTACGTATATCTGTTGCTTTGTTTCATTCTTTCACAGTAGTTACATGTCACCAATTTAAACTTAGAAAACGGAACTAATATGACACTTAAAAGTAACTTTGTTTCGCTTATCTCGTACTGTGCCGCAACCATTGTTGCGTCTATGTATATTAAATAGAATATCTTTTCCATTGCGCGTTTCCAACTTTCTTCTTCTACCAGGATTGAGTGTTTGTTTCATTTACGTATACTTGGCTTTGTTTGGTTTGTATGGGTTTGTCTACGCTCTTGCCGTCTGAGTATCTTCACGTCTCGGTTGGAAGTATTGTAAGGAAGCAATTTATGCATTCTTTTCCCGTTTTTAATTATGCACCGCTTAAAGAAAACAGTTTTGTAATCTTTGCCACCGGTTTGTCACCCTTTTAAGTGCATCATTCGTAATCATGCGGTTATCATCGGTTGATGGATTTTAATCTAATAGTCCACTCTCGCAGGGCGTCAGGATTGCGTTTCTTCCTTCTCCACTCGTGAGTGTGCCTCAAAATGTATGCAAATGATATTTATTTATGTAATCGTCATCCGATTACATCCACCACTGGTCGCAGTGCTACAAATCCATTTCAATTCCGGCATCTCAACGTGTTCGAACGGCACACGACGAAACCTTTCGTTCACGCATTGCCGGTTCCAGAGATTTCCGAATGCCCACAGTCGTGTACCATTTCCTCCCACCCATAATTGAGTTACCTTTACGGCCGGGTGGCGTTTGAAGACTTCCCATCCCGATAAAGTGTGGGGTGGAAAGTGAAAAAATAAAACCCCACAGGTTTCCTGTACATTCGTGTCCTTAACCAACGAACGGCCGGTGGCTCATTACGAAGGTAATAAATATTAATCAATTCAGGCCTCATCATAGCGCACCGGCACGCACGAATAATATCCTCGGCCGGCACCACCCGTCGTGTCGTGTTGTTTTTTTTTCTCGCACGTTCACCTTCACCATTAATAGCATTAACCGATGAAAGGATAGCGAAGCAGCTTGCAGTCGGGTTAATTAATAACCCACTTCACCCGGTTACGGAAGGAAATGGGCAGGGCTACTTTCGCTCTGGAATCGCTGCTGTGACCGAAATTCGACCGTGGGTAACGATTTTCGTACGGGGGTGACTCTGATTGGGATGAATTTGTTTTTAAATTGCATTTCTATTCAAATCGGATGGCACGGTACCAGTGGTGCCCGGAGCGGCCCAACACAAGGCATGGCACATGGCACTGTTTACCCACATTGATTGGAGCAATTACTCGGCCACTGGTTTGCTTGAATTCCGTGTTGTGCTTTTTTGTAGTGAACTGAGGAATGGGAATTTTTGTTTGCTCGACAGGCAAGTTGACAAGTTGATTAGAACTTCCGAGAGATGTTGAAGAAAAAAAAAATCCCCCAAAGAAATGGAGGAAAAGCACGCAATTTTTTTTTCTTCTTCCAATTAATACTTCATCTAAAAATAGGAAACCAAGTTGATACAGTTCAACACGGTCGAGTAATTATGAGAGTGATTGTTGTTGTTGCGCATTCCTAACGCCCCTCAATTAATCGTAAAACATCGATTACGGTGACACTTGTTTGTGAAACATAATCTTGGGTAGAAACGTACACTCTAACCGATTATTTCAGTTTGATTCTTGAAAACATTGATTAGGCGCCCCCGTTCATGGCGTCAGGAACAATGGAGAAGGATTTGTTTTCTAAACCACACACATCAGTGCGCATTACACTTGATTGTAAGACTATTTTTAACGGATGATGACGGCATGTTGCAAACAGCATGGTACATCGGGGACATCGTTCCTTACAGAGTTTGTTATGTTGTGGACATTTGTTAGTTTGCAGTTTTAACCTGAGGTTGACGCTCCATGTAGGTTACTGGTAGTGGGTCTTTGGTGGACTAGGTATTGCATTAAGCAAGATCATGGAGTAAGACACCTTACTCCCCAGAGTTGTCGGAGGCATTCTCCAGCATTGGTAACAAGATACGTCGACGGGCATTAATGAACCAATTGTTTACCTGGAAACCCAAATAGGAAAAGAAAAACAAAAATCCGTATATAGTTACGATCAAAATTCCAATAGTTCTGTTGACAAGTTCAATATCCTACCTGCAGTAACGTGAGATTGGTTTGTGCTGCTATCGCACGCTTTTCGTCCTCAGTAGGATAGGGATGCTGATAGTATCCATGCAGTTCCGCACCAGGAGAAAAGAGGAGAAACAAAGAAGAAAAGATCAAAATTAGTTGAAAACATTGCAACGGCACGTTGGATTCATACTAACGACTAGATGCTGAAATAACCAAGCGCGCATTACACTGGTGGCATGTTTGGGCAAGATGCCTCGCTTTTGCCGTTTGCTCGAACCCGAATCACCGTCCCCGAGTGAGTCAAGTTCGGAGTCCAGCTCATCGGAACTCCCGCACGGTGACAGCTGACCAGCGTAGATGTCAAACGGTGAGGTAAGTGCTACTGCCGGTGGACATCTGACCGCGTTCGGAGGCATCGTCGTGTCGTTGCTAGGATGGATGGGTAGATGATATTGTTGCTGCTGGAATGCCATTGCGGTGGCGACTGCTGCTGCTGTTAGATCGGTTGGAAGCAGAGTTCCCATGGTACCGTCATGCAATGGAGGCAATCCGGCAAGTCCGCCAACAGTTAGTGGAAGCGGATTTCCCGTCTGCGACAAGTCTTCAAGGGTCGTGTTCTCCATGTTAATGGCACTGTTTGGTGATTGTATTGCTGAGGATGTCGGCACTTGGTGGTGATGGTGAAGTGGCTCCTGCTGCTGCAACGCTGAATGGGGAAGTGAATGTTGTGGGTTCGATGTCTGAATACCCGGTCCACAAGGACTACTGCAGCTCAGTAAGCCTCCCTTAGCTTGGAAGATTATAGAAGCCAATAGAACTAATATCTAGACTTGAGACTCTACAAAAGACTTACCTTGCATATTGCTGTATTCGCTTGTGTCACTTCCTTGCAGGTAATCCGTGTTCTGGTAGTATCCCTGTGCACTCCCGGAAAGATCCTACAAGAGAGCGCCAAAGGGAATCGTTTAATTGGGAACTTTTCTCCAACGTCTTGCACATCTTGAACTAACCTGTTCTGGACTGTTGATGGGACTGTTGGAGTTGGACAGGTTATTGTTGTGTTCCAGGGCATAGTCCGATCGTAGCAAGTTCTCCGATTGCATCTTACTACGCAGGCAGGCAATGTAGCGTGTGCAGAAATCTCGACACAACTCCTGCACCTTTTCCAGCTCGAGCAGGTGTATTCGTAACACCTGCAGTGCTTTTATCATTAGTCCATCCAGCTCACTATTGTTCGTTAACAGAGGACGCTTTTCTTTCTCCAGCAGTTGTACGAAGGCCTAAATTCAGGACGAAGTCAGCAAGGCATAAAGTGTCAAAGGGAGTTTGGTTGATGAGCACCGGCACACATGATTTACCTGAATATCTCGGGAGAAACTATCTCCATCACTGGTGCCATTGTTGGATGACCCGTTTGGACTAGACGCGGAAGACGAGGAAGGAATGTAGCCTTGGGTGGCTTGTTCACATTTTTCTAGCAGCAGTGCCAGCAGGGAAAACAGAGGATGTCTGGAAGGAAAACATTATCGATGTTAAGCTGTTGGTAATTATATAGGAACAATGAACTACAAAAAAAAGCCGAAGAGTTAACGATCATTGTCTATAAGTTTTTTGTACAACCAAGCATGCAGTAAACTCGTAATTATTACAAGGATATCAAACAACGTGCCTTATCGCACCCCAGAGATATTGAGGGGGAAGATTTTCCTTCATCTAATAAAGCCATTACTATCTCGTAACGCTTCGTAGATGCCATATACTTTACAATTTTCTTCCAAGTTCGTGACAATGACTGACAAGGTGATGCTGGCGACAACCGTCCGAGGTACCGGAACGGAAGGCGATTATCCTTTCTCTCGTCCTTGCGTTCCCAACAGCGAGGATGATGGCGGAAAACGTCAAAGATCCATTTCCAACTGACAACAAGCCATTTGCAGTCGTTGCAGTTCGTTTTTCTTTTTCGTGTTTTATTTTGCATTGGAAATTTCTTTATCGTTTCGATTCCCCCTCCCAGGACACAACCTCCCATTTGTCCCGCGTGATGCGTCGATGCACTTTTGCTTATTATATATGCCGTCCTCCTTCGTGAGGGAGAGAGAAGAAAACTCTGTCATCGTGTCATTTGTGACCATTTTCCGTTCGATGAAGTGATGCAAAACGAACAGCGACAGGGTCCGATGGGGGAAGTTTTACAATGTGCATAATACATTGTACGAGCGAAGGCGGTAAAACCTTTTCCAACGATTCCACCCGTTCCTGGTCAATCGTATCCGTATGCAAATCGTACCACTTCGAAAGGACTGAATTCCAATGTCAGTTCGTTGCCGGATCGAACGGTGGGGAATATATCAGAGAATATGTCCCAAACGCAGGGACGGCGGACGCGGATCGCGATAGGGGACGTGGGGTTATGGTAAAATGTGTTCTTTTCCTCCGGATTTGACTCTCAAGTGCCGGTCATCGGATCGCTCACGTAGCAACGGTGGTCGATCACGTCTTCGAGATGCATTTTCACAAAACCATATGTGTGTAACAGCTCGGTTAGTGTGTTGGCCATAGACGAAAGCGGTCGATTGCAGGTTGGAGGAAACGTCCGCCTCTGGCGACCTCTCCCCTTCGAGGCTCATCTTTGTCTATTAGCATTTCCATCTGTGTATGACTTTTTCATTCTTGCTCGAGGGGTTTCAGCATTTGTTTCGCGTTAGTTGCATTTGATTATTTTTAGTATTTTGACGAATGTTACAGTGACGGTGGTAGTCACCGAAAGCTGTACTTTCTCAGACTAATGTTTAGCTTTGTTAGTATCTTTTTTTTTAAATTCCAACGAGTTGTATCATCCGCTATTGATGCGAACATCTTCGTTCGTTTCTTCAATTCGTTTCTTGAAGCGTTTGTTCAAGAGGCTAAACTCTTTGTCGTACTGTTATCAGAGTTATATGAATCACTACAACTCAATGCCCAAGGAATACTTCAAATGATTAAAGAAACAGAAGAAAACACGACTAGTACAATAAATTTCGATTATTCGAGCATCTTTTTTCAAACATCTTTGATGTTATGCCGACCGTTTTTGGTGCTTTGATGTTGAGAAGAAGAAATTATGACATAAAACTTCTGGTTTGATTTAAAGAAAAGTTTGAGTTATGACAACTATCAGCATCCGTCACCTCCATGACATAGAAAGGCATCGTGGAGTTCTTGAGGTTTTGAAAACCTTGATTAATTGTAATAATCATATCTTATGAAATACACCACATCTTATGCATCAAGTATTGTGGATCGTATTTTAAAGGATGGAAATGCATACAATATCTTTGGAGGATCCTGGAGGAGGAGCAGGAGGATGAGTGACATGATTTGAATTTCATACAGTGTGCGAGTGTTCAAATTTGATCATCCCTGACATTTTTTTCGTCAACAATTTTTCGTTTTGGCAACTGATTTCGGTTCTACTCACTTGTATACCGCCCGCTTGTCAGCCTCGAACTGTGCCTGATCGATGTCGCTGAGGCCGTGTGGTGAGATGGTCGAACTGCCGGAGCCTGCGGATGCCGTGATTGGCCCACTGCCAGGACCGTTGTTGCTCGTACTGCCCGTGCTGCCGTTGCTGTTGCTGCCACTGTTGACTGTGTTTCCGACCACACCGCCAGTGCTGCCGGCGCTTCCGGCACTGGTGCCGATTGTGCCCAATCCGGATGCCGTCACCGCCGACACCGGAACCGCCGTAACGCTATTTTCTTGCATTGTGTTGTCGATGTGCGGGTTAGATGTGCTGTATTTTGAAGCTTGACGAGGAAGGAAATATTGCACCACGTCCGTGCGAACCAGAATTTGAATGTCCCTCGGTTTTAATACGTTTATCACAATATAGTATTTCACTGCAGGTGTGTGAGTGTTGCTTTTTATATTCTTGGGTGAGATGTTTTGGGACTTGTCGTGCAGTTTTTATCACCAGAATCAGAGCTTGTTTTGGATGACTTCACAAACTCATCTCGAAGAACATTGTTCCATTTTTGTTGTAGGTTGTTTCAATTCTAGTCGAACGAGTGTCTTCTTTTGTCAACTACATTGAAGTTTGTCAATCGTCCAGCGATTGTTGAGACATTACTTCAAGCTGGTGAATAGTACGGCACCAAGAATACAATAGTATCTGCAATGTAAAAAGAAACAAATAACATGAATTAGTTAATATTGATAAAGTTAATAAAAAAGTTGATGATCTAACACAAAATACGTAGCCCACCCCTTCTATTATTCATTCAAATTGACCCATTTTAAACTGAACCTACATCGCATTGCGTATCTCGTTTTATTGTTTATTTCTAATCTATTGATCTCTAAACAAGCACCGCATGTCTATTTAATATCCCTTTTATGGTCGCTCATCCCTGCCTGGAACCATCACTTTGGGGGACGTTTATCGCTATCGGTACGATTGAAACAAATTATTTACTACTCGTTGGAGACCACAACTCTAAACAGGCCGGGCATGACATGACGTCCTCCGAAAAGGCAGACTTCCTCCATTGTCCCACTGCAGCAGGATGACGCAGTTCGAAAGCCCGCCCTTCCCACGTAAAGTGAAGCAAATCAACGGAAATAAATTGTTATCGATGCACCAAAGCATGTGGTTTTTCAGCTAACGAAAACAACCTCCAAAAACTCAATTCCGCGATAAATCTAATCCTCAAATCAGGAACCAGGCAGGGGAGAAAAAAAAGGATACAGTTCGTCCTCTTCCCAACCCCACGAATGATAAACGATTCGCCACAATTCGAGAACCATACTGGCACTGGTGAGTGAGTTTTCGGTTTCGGAACCAATCAACAAACGCTGAAAGTAAAAATCCTAGGCACGCACGACCGCCAGTAAATCATTCCAAAATTCATCCCCATTTGTTGGGGTGTGGAAGGGCGGAAGAGGAGAAAGCCGGTGTGAACCGGAAAAACTTCATAGAGGTGGACGTAAGCGCGGAAAAGCGAAGTCTCATAAATAAACACTGTACAAGCTATCAAATTCAAATCAATATTGGGCCATGATTTTGTGGCAGTGACGTTTGGAGGTCCTCGAGAATGCCGCATGGAGCTTTTTATTTTTCCATTTTCTTTTTCTATTTGATGTTTTATTTCTACCAACTGTTTGACTGCAACTTCCCTGTCTTATATCGTATTGTTGGATGATTGTTGACAACTCGTGCATCGTCAAATACGATTTTCTCAAAAACTCACCCAATCGAACCGCATGAGGCAAAAAAAAACGGACGAATCAAACCGACGAACGAAAGCGAATGAAATTTGACCATAAATCCTTCCCAAGCCTAAAAACTAAGAGCAAACAAAAGCAAAAAATTGCGATCAATTTGTGTTTTATCTGTCATACCTCAACAAGAACTCGGGCACTGCAAAGGCCTGAAAAGGAATGAGGCTAAAGTTTATTGTGTTTTTTGGGGGGATAGAGATTTTTTTAGCGCACAAAACTAACTCCAACTCGCTATTCAATCGGCAACATCATTCCCTCCCTCACAAGGAAGGAAATCAAAATGGTTGATTTTGAAGTTTTATTCGATCAAGAATTACTTCAACTTTGTATGAGGACGAGCAGCAAGCATTTACGAACTTAAAACACGATTTACGATCCTAGCGAAAGTCGACAGTTTGGCAGTGAAATTGGATTGCATGGTTCGAAGCTTTTAATGCCGCCAAGGATGAAGTTTGGCAATTGTTTATTCGAATTTTCACTCACTCTCTCGCTCTCTCCGGCTGATATTTGAACCGATTGTTTCTTCCCCCAAAACACAATTACCCGCAGATTGTAGCGATTGGAGTGGAGGGACTCGGCAAATCCGTTTATGCTTTGTCAACCTCCCGCTATCGCGGCAGTGCAGCGATAAACAATAATCGTTGTTATTATGACAAATGCAACAGTGAACGGGAGGAAACCGAAAGATAGTAAAGGGTTAGTAATGACCAATGGGGTTTTTTTGCCCTTCCTATGTGGATCCTGCGATTTGATTCAGTGCTGGTTCGATATGGATTGTCGTTGCCGCTGATCGTTCGATGGGGTACCTAATTTCCTATCGTACAATTGCTCGAACATATTAACCCTTAAATGACACAATCACAATCAGAAGAAGAAGGATATTTTTTTATCAAAGGTACTACTTATACACTGGAACTTCCAAGGCCCCAAAAAACAGAGACCTAAAGAGAAATTGTGTGGAATTTTGAGCGCTTAACAGATGTTGCAGGAAGTCCAAAACATATTTGTTTATTTAGTTATTCTCTATTGAACTTTCTATCATTGGATTACTGCACAATAAAAACACGATAGTCTGTGCTTAAATATTGCTGAGATCTTACATAATTGCATGTTACATTATAATTTGTCAAGTCCTTACATTAAAAAAAGTCCTATAACGTGGGAGTTCCAATCGACTTCTCAACAAAAGCTGCCGAAGAGCAATTCAAGTGATTTTTTCTCGAATTCTTCCTATTATTGATTTTAAAGACTTGAGTAGTACTCTAAGTTACTGAGGTTGGACTGAAAAACCAAAAAAAAACACAACAATTTTACGCACAAACAATTGTAAAACATTGTCATTTTATCTTTTGCAATAGCAGCATTGACTCGCCGGTCTAGCCTATAGTTTGAGCCATGTAGAAAAAATCACATGGATGATTATTCGTCCCGTAAGGGTTAACTAGTCAACCACCACAGCCAGCGCAATTTGGCACAGCCGAACGAAAATGGTGCCTCGAAAAACACATCCCTACGACACATTCGCTTCACCGCAGGCGGCAACATATCGTGATGTTTAGTGGGTGGCCTAGTACATGCCACCGTCCTCCCACGCCCTAATTCGTCATCTCCCAACATTCCCTTATCCCACACATCCACACGCACAAACCACAACGCGCAACAATTTGAAGAGGTTGATTGTGATTTGAATAATTTTGGCTAAATTATGAGTCCCCCATTGCCGGGCCCAAACCCAGGCCGGATCATTCATCATTGAACCGCACACCGGTCACACAATTCCGGCACCGTTCGATGGACGATCGGGTGGTGGCGAGTACCGGGGAACCAAAAGCATCGAGTGAATTTCATCAGATAATATTTTCGCGAACGCGAGGATAATGGAGCTCAACATGGAAAGTATCGTGCGCTTTTACAACTGTAGTGGATGGTGCACATTTTGCTTTAATTATCATTTATTGCTTATCGTAAATCACGAATCGACCCGGGCAGTGCTTTTGTGATACGGAATTGTGTTTTTTTTCTTTTACTTAAATCTTTGAACTAATGCATCAGGATAAGCGCTTATCAGAATACGATTTATTTTGTGTGCTTCCATTTATTATCAAGCTGTAATGGTGTGCTATTTTGGGATATGCTTTTATGCTTCAACCACTCCTCGATTACTACAAGAATTAATAAGGCTTAATCTACAGGTACGTTCACATTTGTTCGTGTCGTTTATTTACTGTTTCTGCATTAATTCGTTGAGAACCGCCATTCCATCAACAAATCGCTTCCAATCATTCCCAATGAGCTACTTCACGTGCAAAGCGCACAATCAATTCGGCAAAACCAAACAGAGACGGTTTTGGAAAATCGTCCACTCGAAACGACTTACTTACGGTGCGCAGGAGGCAAGCAAGCATCGGTTCAAGAACCACAAAAAAAAAACAATCTGTCTACAAACGCTTTCGCTGAAGCGAAAAAATAAATAAATACATCAACCCGCCACCAACGTAGCATTAATGGACGCCACTTAGAGCTGATGTTGCCAGCACCCCCAGGTTGCCAGCACCTCGAAATGGAGCCGATAATTGTATCTATTAAATCAATGCTCACTGTACAAATTATCTCACTCCGTTGTACGGTTTTATTTATGGCCAATCAAAACCCGTCGTAAAGTGAGGTTATGGTCAACCAACCGGTCCACCGGGAGTCAAAAGTTTTTTGCCTAATGGATCTTCGATAGTGAGCTGGTTAGTGTTTTGTTTTTTCTTCAAATTTCCAGTTTGTGAGGAGTATCCAAGAAAGAGCTTGTTTGAAGGTATTTTGGGCAATAAGTGGCATGTTGATAGTGCAAATGGTTGCATAGTTAATTTAATGACATACAATTTACTACCACGGTCGCGTGCTTGACGTCTAAGTAACGTGTATGCTTTTTCTTCTCTCTTCCTCTAACTCTCTCTCTCTCTCTCTCTCTTATTCGATTGTACTAGCTACTAAATATTCCTCTTCGGTAAACTGCAACCGGTTGCTTGTTCCGAAGATCATTCGACGCTCTAAACAAATTCCGAACTTTGTACCACGATCGGACTGTTCCGATGGAATCATTTTCGCGGGAGTGATTTATATGACAATCATTTCACGGCCTACTTAACCGCCATTGTGTCGTTTGATCAAGTAAACAAAACGACTCTTATCATTCGGTAAATTCGACGTGTGGTGTCCTCCAAACCCTGACCATACCATGTGGACGTCACAGTTCTCTGGAACCGGATTAATCTATCATTCGCCGTATTCGCCTCCTTCAGCAGCTTATCAAATATTGCTAAAGGGAATTCTAATGATCCTTCGAGTGCACAAACATGAAGCCGTACAATCAATTTGGCTGTAAGTAATGAGGGTTTATTATCACCAACCAAGTTATTGTTGGACCCCCATTTTGTTCACGCCACATGGGTGCGAAAGCCGAAATTCAATTGAAGCTTCGTTTTGTTTTTCTCCAGGTTTGGCACATTATACGCAAGCTGGGTTGAGGCAAGAGAGATTAATTTCCAGCATGCAAAATAACACAAGCTTGCATAATCGGACTAGAAAGAACAACGGGAACCCGTCATAATGTAGCACCATCTGCTACAGGGAGCATGATTAAAGAAAAGCCAAATTTAATGCTGTCGCACTCGCTTTGGACAGGAACGGTCATATCAAGTGTTTGTTTTTGCTGACATCTGCAACACATATGGGTACATTCATATGTGTATATGTTTTTTTCAATTAAGAATAAATGTGCAGAGAAGTGTTTATGAAAATGAATGATTACGTCTATAAAATGTGCTACATTCAAAATGCGAACAATTACTGCGCAGATCAAGAGGGAGAGGTTTAAGAACTGCAGTGTTTTTTAATAAAACAAAGTTGCATCTTGCATGTGAGGTGGTACTTATTTAAAATTCTAAGTCCTCTAAGGGATTCCAACGTTTTGCCTAAGCTCCTTAGCACAACTCTCAACGCCACTTATTACTATTTTCTCAGCAATATTCCATGAGTTGATGAGCGCTGATGCCATTTTTTGTCACGCTGAAGACGTTTTCAGCATTACCTTGAACAACGCAGCAAACTTCACTTTCTAGAGCGCATATTTGGGAAATTCTATCGAAAGTTCAGTGTTCGTAAACAAACACCCACGTAATATACACACAGCTTCCAAGCATAATTTCTCCGTTCAACGGTAAAGAGCACGCCATGCTCCGTCGAGGCACAGAATAAGCTACAAAAGCGTGTAATTTATTCTAAAATTTTAGCGCCAAAAACTTTTGCAGAGGAACCGACGACGGGCAAGGATGTCTAGAATTGGGCAAACTTGCATCGTTCGGTTCTGTCATGGTGCTAAATTTATCGGCACCGCAAAGCCGCAAAGGACGACATATGTGTGTTTAAAAAAGATGCCTTTCCGAAAGGGAGGAAGCGGGCAGGACGCTAGGGAGAGGTTTATGGAACAGGCGGGCACATGTGGTATTTATTGGAAGTGAAAGCATTTAACAAGGCATGTGTTGCTTAAATGAATTTCCGAGGGTACGCTTAGTACTCGCACGTTTAGTCTTCATGGATCAAGGCTCATCATATTGGGTTCTTTAGGTTAATACTGTTGTCCTGAGTGAACATTGGAAGCAATATATTAACTTGTACGTAAACAGTGCTGTTTAGGATATCCTGGTAAAATATATTTGTAAACAAATAGACATAAAAAACCATATAACCAACAGTCTCAGTGCAACTTAACGCTGTTCTCCTCCAAGCACAATTCTTTAACCCCGATGAACTTGATTTTAATGGCAGTTTAATCTCACATATAACACCAATTAAAAGGACATTCGATGGCCCATCAATGCCACTGGCAGCCATTGGAAAGGCCAACGATGGACGCGCACGAGCCATTGTTTCGCTTCGGGTTTACATTTTATTGATAAGAACATATATTGCTATTACCACCACCGGGAGAGAAGCCAGTCGCATTACACCAACAGTAACCTTTTTTTCGCGAGGGCACAAGATTGTGTCGCACAACGCGATCTAAATACAATAAAACATTCCCGCGCCTTGTTCCCCCCCCCCCCCCCCTTCGCCCGTGTAGACCGTGGCGGTTTGCTTTGAAGTTTTCTCCGTCATGATTATCTTTCCGACGTCATGTTCCGGCAAAGAAGAAGAAGAGAGAGAGAGAGAATGACTCGGTTTGTTACGGTTTAAACTGCAACAACGCAATGGGTTTCCCTTGGTGTCCCGAATACCAACAACTCGTGCAACGCGTCGGGTAATCTCTTTTTAAATAAACGGTCACTTTGAGTTGAGCCGCGAATCCGAGTTACCGGAGCAGTTGCCACACATAATCCCTCCGTCAACAACCACTCTCCCGGCCGGTCACGACCAGTACTTCCCGTTTGTGATACACCGCCACAATTAGGCTCAATTAAACTCGCCAAACTCGTGGGTTGTGTATTTGAATATTTTATCGCGTTAAGTGCAACGCATCTTGGGAACGAGTTGCGAAGAGATACGGTACCCTATACTATTGGTGTCATAAAGGACGCACTGCTTAATGTGCCACCGTCGTCCGTCTTGCTTTCGGCTGCAATAAATCGCTCTTATTGCGGAACAGTATGTTTACAGACGTACTATCATGGGAATGTAATTTTAAAAACGTAATCTCGAGTAACTGCTCGCAACACGTTCCTCCAACACGGGATAAGATAAATAGACTAATCGTTCTCCAATTTACGCACCGTTTATGGGAACAATCGTCTCCAACATTTCAGTAGACATAAAAGATACGATGCCTCCAATGACGAAAGCTGTCCAATAAACAGTAGCGCACCAATAAACCTTAACACGAATCGCAACCTGGAATGACAATGTGGTACTGGCGAATCCGGACAAAACGCAAGGTGCTCGGTAAAGATAACAAACTCGTTGTTTACTATTTCTTTGTACTTTGTACTTACTCCATCGTAAAGTGACGATGGCGAATGTGGTAGACGGTAATTATCGCTACCCTCCATAAAGCGTTAAACCTTCCATTCATATATGAGCTGTTATAACGCATTGTAAAGGTATTTATTGTACTAGAGACACATCAGAGTAAGCTACTTAGATTTGGAGGAGAAGAAATGTCTAGAGATATGTTCCAAATATTGTTGGAACGAGAAGTAACTAGGTCATGTTTCAGGTGTCTGGGATCTAGTTCAAAATTTTACTAAAATACCATGATTTCATCCTATTTTAAATTTGAGTTATTCCTTCCCCAATTTCCTTTCTATTAACGAATGGAATATCTCCTACAGTTTGCGTATGTCATTTAAGTATCACCTTTGTCTTAAGTTCTCCTCTTTGGAATATATTGAGATACAATGCAGTAAATGACATGCTTGTTTTCTCCAGGAAAACTCTCGAACGAAAATATGGGAAAAAAAGGACAGGGTGCCTTCAGCTTGACCCGAGCAAGATGAGTCGCGCACGTTTAGACTCCATGTGTGTCTCCCCCCGGTGTGTTTTCTTTCTTCATATCATAGCGAACGGAAGAAGCAGCTCCCATGGTTGCATAGAAATGGGCAAACCGTTTCTTTGCCACATCCTAAATTTCCATTCGAATTTCCCAACTCCATGCAGAGAACGTGAATGACGCCGCTTCTACTTCCTTCAGCTTCCCCGAATACAATGTTCGGTAATGTGTGAGTATGCGGCGCTCATACATAATACATTCAACGCTAGAATGAAGTGGAGATTTCCAAGGCAAACCGCATCAAACATCGACATTTGCCACCTTCTCCTTCTACAACTTCAGCATTCAGGTCTTTTTCCCCAGGATCTTACGCTCTTTCTACTCGATCTTTCCAACTATTCGTGATATTTTGCATTCTGCACCCTTGCTTTAGAAGACTTTTATAATTTACGTCAAGTTTTAGATGCATATTTATTCATTGACTCACCCCGAGATATCATTAAAAAGAAATGCATTTCTTCATTTTGTGTACGCTTTCCGTAATCCTCCTCTTTACCTACTTCCAAGCCATGCATTTTCTTTTCCGCAAAAGTAGAAGCTTATCATTATACTCCATCTCCAGACAACATGCACACATCGTATGGTAAAACCAAACAAAAATCGCCCGATCACCAACCAAAAACCACAAATAACAATGCTCCGAGAAAGCGCAAGATAACATTGTGAGGTGCGGAATCATAAATGCAAGCAACCTATTCCTCCTGCATCATATCCCGCGTGTCCGGGCGAAGAACGTGACGTTGCTCCCCATACCCATGCCGAGAAGCGCCATGCCGGTAACGTTTTTGATGAAAGAACTTCCAGCGCCAGCAGATCTGCAGCTGAGCAAAGATGACAGCAGGGAGAGCAAAAAAATGTATATAGTACCATCCTCCCTTGTTACCGACGCGCACAAGAAGCAGAACGGCATTCAAAACCACCAAAGTGGCTGTGGAATCGGAGATGATTCGAAGCATTGGAGAAAAAACGAGAGCGGAAACAACGACGATTTGGCCCACGGTGTCCAGAATGAAAAGCAGAATTCACCCTCGGATCGTTGGCCGACGGGAAAACACGGTAGTCGCAACCGAAAGCGC
This sequence comes from Anopheles minimus, assembly GCA_000349025.1. Classification (NCBI taxonomy): domain Eukaryota; kingdom Metazoa; phylum Arthropoda; class Insecta; order Diptera; family Culicidae; genus Anopheles; species Anopheles minimus. The sequence goes on from KB663721.1 coordinate 1,751,465, forward strand.
TGTTGCGGGCAAAACCCCAAGAAAAACTGCAATAAAACGCAAATGTTACCTTTAATATAGAAAATATTCCCGCCACCGTCACGGAAAATGGAAAACGGATTTGGTGGAAGTGAAGCGTCGGGGTGGTACCAATCCACGCGAGGTTTGTGACGTATTAAGGGAAGATGACGATGGTGAGTGATTTCCTAACCTGAGTCGTTCGTTAAACGATGTTCGTCAAGCTGAAGGACTGATCGTAGAATGAATAATATTAAAGAAATTCCATTCGAAAATATCCGATCAAAAATTAGCAAACACTCAATCATTCCTTGAAGTTGAGATGTCTAAAGACGGGGAACATAATTTTCAACCTTCAAAGCAATCGGAACCCGTCATGATCAGATTGTTTCAGTGCGAAAACTCCATTTTGTATCCCCAAACCATCCTACGGCGCCTAATGAGCTGAAATCTCTTTATGCAAACGTTAAAGGCACTAGCTAAGGGCGGAATATACAACAACAACAGCCCAAAAAAAAAACAATCAACCCCTAAACAAGTTGCGATCCTAGGCCATACGGTCACATCTCCCCAGCAAAACGAACCTGTCAGTGTGTTTTCCAAATGTGTAACAACCTAGGCGTAAGAGCTTCGTCACGCAATCGGAACTAGCAACGAACCGAAAATTGGCTTCAAACGTAAGCGAAAAGCTAACCCCCGGGAGAAGGAAAAACTATTTTCTCTGCTCACGCAAAAATACAATCTCATTATCCTTACCCATTGGCCACACGACTATTGGTAGACGATTTCTACCTTCTGTTTTTTTTTTTGTTTTGTTTTACGTTGTTGGTGTTTGGTGTTTAGTATAACCCCGAGTTGAGGGACGGAGTGACCAAATTATCGTACCCGACCATTACCACAAAACAACAACAGCAAGAGAAATCGGAATATTCAATTATTTATAAAGATTCAGATTATCCAATTAAGGGGTCCGGAGCTGGTTCGTGTCCATGTACGAATAGGTCTGGAGCTTACTGGCTGTATGCGTCGACTAATAACTGATATGGCTCAGTTAATACGGATGCGTGGGTTAAAGAATCTTTGTGGTGGCCTGTAGCATATTTTAGGCATTTACATGCAAAAACATTGACCAATAAAATGGATTACAGATGATACATAGTCTTCTAACAATATTGATAGGCTTTCCGGTTGAAGAGTACATTGGCAGCTAACGACGATTAAAATTTAGGTCTAAAAATAAAAGAACATAAGTTCGAAACTATCAGAACGACATGCTGGTCATTTCGGGAGGCGAAATTAGACTTTGTTTTTGGCGAGATATTACTTTGTACGGTAGGTGCGCTTCCTGCTCCTAAACAAAGAGGAAAATTATGTCGCCTCCCCAAAGAATAGAGGCACATTAAGCGAAGCCTATCAAACGAAAACTCACTCGGTCAGAAAATAGACCAATCTGAAACAGTTCCGACCACCAGATCTCATTTGCGAAGGAGCCGGTTTTTGGAGGCAAGAGCACCAGTTTCGTACGTTTCCCTGGACACAGGGATTAAAATATACCTAAACCTCTTTTGCATTTAGCTTAAACCTCAGTATGGGGTATTTTTTCGGTATTTGTTGGGAAAACACAGCCACTATTCCGTAGGCAATCAGGTAAAAGGGGTAAGGTGATTGTTGATGAGCTTCTTAGCCAGTGGAAGGCTGTGGGTACGGATTACCAGTCTTCTTAACCTTCTCCATGCCTCTAATTCCACAGAATACCCCGGGGTGTGCAAGTAACTGACACCGGTAATAACAAGCACTGTATACTCGCAGTCGACGAGTAAATTGAATGACTACAAATGAAATGAAGCCCAAATCCCTGAAAGCATGTCACATTCACTCCCCACCGGGCACCAAGGGACCAGGGAGGATGATCCCGTACCCAATACTCAGGAGGAGCACTCCTGAGCACGGAGTTTTTGCTGTTAATGCCCAACGCAATTTCCACCATCGCGCCAGTATCCCAAAAACTACGTTGGACGATGTTTGGGCTAGAACTCATTGCAACCATATCGTGCGGAGGTGATCTTGATTCTCGACCAACGCCTATACAGCAAAGGGTGGATGAGAAGATATTGAAAGTTCTGATAATCCCTGACCCAACTCTCGTCCCCGGAGGCACCGAAAGCTGACGATGGCCGTTCATAACTAAATAGGAGGATCGAATTTTATCGAACAGTAGCAACAGCACGAAGAACGAGAATGTCCCAATGTCTCCTCCCCGACGCTCCGAAGAACCCTAGTGCCCATTACAAGGTTTTTACCCCTTTTGTGGCTCATCCTCCCACGACCACCGTCCGCATTCTTCCCGATAATGCTGCTGGGTTTCCCAAGGATCAGAGTGGGTTTCCAGTAAAGCACGTTAAAAAAATCAAACTACGTTGATGACACAACAATGTGGTAGCTTTTTAGGGAGAAAGGCAGCTCGGTGTTGTTCCCTTGATGCTGCCCACTGGATGCTTTTTATCGATGTGGGGTGGTTAGTAGGGAGGGAGGGGAAGAGAGTCCAATTGATTATGGAAAGTTTTGGCAGCAGTTTTCCAGCAACACGAGAGATTGTTCAAAGTGGACTACTTTGCATATAAATGACGATGAAGTTTTTAGGACCTGCGCGTCCTGCCGGTGGAGAAGCGGGGCGAGTGAGAATTTTTGTGTGAAATTAATGTTAAAAAATACGAAACCAACCACTTTTGTATCGTTCCACTTTTCGGTTGATTTTAATCAACGCAAACTAACGTTAAAAACGCCCAGTTCTTGCTCGGGTGCGAGTTTTTATTACTTCGAAAATCAAACAGTTTATGTGCAGAAACCCTTGCCTGTATTTCAGCCATTCCGCTTTCCCAAGGTAATGAAGGCATCTCTGGAAGACTGGAAGCAAATATGTTATGCTTCATTACACGGAGAAATGGGTAGGATAAAAGTCACAAACAGCCCTTTCCTGTTCAATTGGTGAAAATGAATTCGGATTCGAGCAGTACCATCCTCACGGAGAAGGTACTGCCGGAAGTCGTGGGATTATTAAAAACCTTACAACTCCGGAAAGTGTTGCCGCCTCTTCGATATAAACTAATTAACGTGGTACAGAGATATGAAAAAATTAAATCCACAAGCAGTGAAAACCAGAACAAAGTGAATTTCTGTGTTGCTACAACGACATGACATAACAGCACACCGGCAGGACGATCAGGGAATGGGAAGGCAGATGGTTCTTGTACTGGCACATGTTTTACATTAAAATTTTGCCAAAGGACTACCGTAGTTGAGCTACGAGCGGAGCTGTTGTTCGCTAAATGGATGCATGCATCTGGAGACGAATTCGTGCTACATTTAGAGGAGATGATATAATATAATAAACATTTACCATTTAATATTAAAACTCAGTGAAGTATCAACAAGCTAAACATCAAATAAAAATTGATATTGAAGTTTTAAATAATGTACTATTGAATTTAGTATCTGAGAAAGAAAAACTATTGTAGAAGAAAATAATTTAGAAGAGACATGCGAGAGGGGCCTTGAAGAGTTGATCGGTAAGTTACTTTTGATTTTATCAAGGTTATAAATAACACAAAAAACATTTAAAAGTACACTATTTTCCAATAAAAAAATAAAACAACTCAGTCTAATCCACCCCACATTCCCAGGATACTTATTATGGGAGCGTAACCTTCCACCCGAAAACAAACCACAAAACAGGAAGGGTGTTTAGGTATGATTTATGTACCAATAACCCACCAATTGACATCGAAAGCACCCTGTTGGTGTCGTCCTGTCGAATGCCAACGACTTTTCCCTTCCAACACTGTCCCCGGAGTGGAGCGGCTGCGATATCCGTTCGCTCAAGGAAAGGTCATTAAATACATCAAACCATCGTGTCGTTGGGACGTCGAGCCCGTGGATCTGATGGAAGAGGAAATATTTTTCCTTGTCCAGCACAATTAAGCCTCCAATGGTCGATGGGACTAACACGAGGGAAAGCAAAGGCGTCAGGAAAAGGGTCCTGAAGAACATGCTTCTTCACACTTTTCCTCCGCTTCTGCAAATGTGGTTCCATGTGTAAATTATGAGCGCCAGTCAAAACGAGAAAACCATCATCGACCGCCACAAAAACAACCCTCAAAAAACATCATGTACTTCAAGGTTGACCATTAGTTTTAGTCCGGTTCAAGTTCGAGGAAAATGGGAGATCATCGTGGAGCAGCTAAAGTGGAATGCCGAATTGTTCCCCGAGAAAAAGGGTATGTTTGTACCCCGGAAGAAGTTCCGGCAAGCCACAAAGAATTCGATGCCCATTCAGCAAAGGAGTCGCTTGCCAAATGAAGAAAATGCTGCAAAGGATAAGTCAAAGGACGGTTCGTTGGTGGAATTTTGGTGCCGCCTGCCTGGGAGGAGGACGCAAAGGAAAGAAAGTTGTACAAGTGCCAGTAAATCATATTTTTGTGTAAAAATCACATTAAAACCACATGCTACTCATACTGCACGCCGCCGCTTGTGGGACTCGATTGCCGCAGCGCGCGCGCCATCATCATCCGCCATCACAACATCGTTCATATATTAGTGTGATGCCGTCGGTTTTATTGCTTTTGCGCTCTCACCCACCCCTCCCACGGCCCCTTACCGGTTGATCTCTCTGCTTCGGGTGGAAAAACTTCGCCCGAAGATCTCCACACACTCGGAAGGGGTGAATGAAAGCGAAACGGGTATGTTTCGCATTACTGCCTGATACACCCGGGATTCCTCAGGCCAGCTGGGAGATCGCCAGAAGAGGGAAGGAAAAACCGCATTTTATTCACCCCTAAAACAAAACGAAACCCCATCGGTAAATGTGTCGCCCGGAAAAATCGTCATTTAAATGTTACGAACCAAACTTTTCCTCTGATCCGAAGACCACCCCTGTCCCAAAGCCCTTCGGGTGCTCCACATTAGAGCGCGTATAGGAAAAAAAATACACACACATAAATATATGCTTGACTGTGGTGGCTATAGTATTTCTTTCTAGTTAAAACCCCTGGCTGGACAGATTACAAGTCGCTCCAAGCAGATCACAAAACCAGATGGAACGGAGAACAATCGTATGCAAACGTGTGTTGGGCTATCACCCTTTTTGAAGTCATCTTTTGGTGGTCTTGGTCAGCGTCCAAAAAACCACCCCGTAAACACAACAAAACCGAAATGTTAACCAAACTTATGTTACCATTATTTACGGGTGTACGTGTGCATTCGACGCATGAGGGAAAAACTTTGTATGCCGTGGAAATCGTCCAACATTTTGGACTGGAATGTGGTAACATTAGATATGGAAACGATACTTCGCAAACTCTGGAGTGTTCCAAGATAGATTTAAAATAGTATTTGATGATATTCACATTCAGATGCCTTGGAAAACTATGACAGAAAGCATTACAGCGAACTGGATGTTCGGTGTTATTCTTATGACATATCGAGATGTATGTAGGATGATAATCAACACCGAGAAGTCTCTCTAGTTATGGCAATAAAACTTGTCTAAAGCTCATGCAAACAATGGCGATATAGTATCCAACCAGTATTCCAACTACAAAGCTCAGATTGTATATACAAAGCACTATAGAATAGCAAAAGAATACAATTCCTAATTTTCCTGGAGATTTAAATTCCAGAGCAACAAATGAGATCTAATTCACTGCTTTGTGGGTGCACAGCTTGAATAGAACTACTTTTCCTCTTTCAAATAACTGAATTAGCATTTACTTATCAGCATTAACATCTGAATTCATACTGTTTGTAACTTTTGCTAAATGCCGCAAGCTTATCTCCAAAAGCAAGAACATAGCAGTGCGAGTGAAAAATCTTAATTAATTAAAATTAAGTCATAACAAACTCCTGGCTCATGAGCATCTCCACATTCCGAGGACTTTGACTTCATCAGCAGGACGGATTCCAAAAATGGACACGTCGCGACCGAGCATCTCCGCGCCGTGCTGCAAAAACAAAATGGGATTTGTCTGGTCAATCGACTTCAAAGATAAACCCCCACGAGCCCCATTTATATCTCGCTGGTGCAGCGCACGGACTCCGGGTGTTAGAAAATGACAATAATCCAATGGAAACTCGCCGGCAATGGAATGAACGCGCGATTCACCACGTTCTGCCACGCCACATTACCCGCTCGCTGGTAAGCGCATTTTCTCATGCTTTGCTTTAAAAATGCTTTAATTAATGTTGCAAAATGTGCCCCCGGTAAAGGGTTCACTCCGACTGGACCGGGGAAAGGAGAGCCAAACACAATGGAAAGGGTAGAAATCCTTTCAAAGAAAGATCCTTAATCGCCGAGCGCTATGCTAGTGATTTTGTGGAAGAATAAAACTAGAACGACCAGTGCGAGTAAAGTGAGTTAATCTAACATCAGGCACCGCTGCATTGTGAAGTGGCAGAATTCTATCACGTCCAAAGTGTGTTCCTTGTTTGTCCAAAAAATAATTAACTTAATTACGGAGTAGCAGAGCAAGCATGCCCAACCTCGAGACAACATGCAAACTATGTGGTGGAAGGCGAGAATCCCCCAAAAAAAATCTCAGCGAAAGCAAACCATACGGCAAGAGTTTGGTTACTACTGAATATCGTAATGCTCGTTCTTCGAGAAAGGTGGAACACATGGATGTAAACACTTAATACCAAAAAAATAACTTCATGGGGGGTAACGTTTTAAACGATGCAAAAGGAAGATTTTACCGCCACCTTTAATCGGTCGCCCGAAAAGTTGAAGGGTCCTTCAGACTTACCACTCAATTAAATTTGACAAATTTCATATCCATCGGCAAGGTGTGCGACTTAGGCAGGCAACGGAGGACCAACAGTTGGCGGCTGGTGACGGTGTACGGCAAACTTCCTGGAGAGAAGAAAATGGAAAAGAAAAAAGGACCGTAAGAGAAAATGTGTCTTTATTACAAGAGTTTACGAGTTTTGGTAGCATGGGAAGAAGTGTTCATTAAATCACAGTAAAGCACCGGTAAGATGGGTTAGAACAGTGGAGTCTATTTGAATTACTGAAAAGTGTATTATAATGACAGTTTTCGGCTTTCAGAAAAGATCCTTGAAGATGACGTTGAAGTGAATGTTGTAAATCGTTTTAAGAATAATCAATCGAATGGCAAAATGTGTCTTGTTGAAGAAAGGGAAAACAGTCGTTACAGAAAAAGTATCTCCAATTTAATATTGCGTTAGTGTCGATAGAACTTCAAACTCTTTGCGTCCTCAATAAAAAATCAAGCTCGTGGCACATGAGTAATGATCTTTCATTTTGCATTTTTCATGATCAAAAACGACCCGAATAATACGCGGTATGAAGAACGAAGCAATAATCATAAACCAATAGCCACAACAGGCCACTCTCCAACCATTCCCATCCCCAAGGCAGCCAGACGCGCCCTTAAGATAAGAAAAGAAATGCATCCCAAAATGACGTTAGACATTGCCGTTCTGAATTTGTTTCCTCATTTTTTAATATTGCCTTCCGACAAGATGAACTGTCGAAACGATGTTTTGTACACTACTCCATTCGTTATCTCCACTGGATTGTTGCTGCTGTCTGCTATACGCTCTATTTAAAGCAAATAAATAAATACAACAAAAACCCCGTCGTCATCTCACTTGAATGGGAGAATACAAAAAAAAGGAATGTCCAGAAAAATTGGCTTCGACTCAGAGATCGATCCACTCGCGGACGCCCGTTTCCTTTTGGTGAGTTTAAGAATTATTAAGTTTTCTTCAAACGAAAGCTTGTTAAATCTCTTCTTCGTTTCCCCTTTCGTTGCCACGCCGCTCTTGCCACGATACAAATCCAACCCAGAATCGCATTAGACCAACGTGCAGGCGAAGGAGATTCGTGATGCCATGACGTGCATTTTTAATCGACACCAGCTCGTTCGTGGCGCTTGAGAATGGAATAAGTGAGGTTTCTAAAGTTGAAACGTCTATTAAAGTGTCCAAAGTTACTGCGTGAAGTCAAAAATGTTGAGACTCAACTTCTTCTTTTGGGATGTTCAATTCTTCATTGTTTTCTTTGATGGCTTATTGTGCTAGTCAGAGCTGTATGCGCTTAAAGCTTTTTCCTGGATACATCAAGCAAGTGTCCAAATCTTCCTGCCCACTCAAGGGTTAAATGTGAAACGGTGGTGCATTGCGCGTATTACTAGCACTCTGCAAAAGAAGAACACAACAGCTACGCTCCCTCACCAACATCTCGAAAGTCCTCTAAAATGAGGGCGTTCCGTTGAAGTCAAGCGCTTTTGGGGTTATTGTCAATAGGTTCTTTTCCGTTCCATGGACGGGGGTTTATTGGGGGAGGTTTTGTGGATTGCAACGCGTACCCTTCAAGAATCGTCATAATCATCGGACGCGACATGGGCAGATTCATGGGTTCCGAGGGGAGTTCGAGTTCTGGCACGGGCTTTGGTGGATTGCTTGCACTCCCTAGGAACGGCACAGTCGCGCGCGCTGTGATGGCGCTAAAACGGTTTTCGAAAAACTATTAACGGTAGTAAACATTCCGGACACGTTTTACATGGATTTCGTTCGCTTCTCGCGGCAGTTCCTGCTCTCGCTTGTCATCCATCTCCGGGCATTGAAAGCTGGCAGAGCCTTACAAATCTCTCTCTTTCGGGCGGTACGGTACGGTTGGCTTCCGACGTTCGTAATACGGGGTATTTTAGTATATACGTCGCTCATCGTTCCTGGTCACGAGAACCCAGATATGATAGGCTGGCGCGGATCGGTTGAAGGACACATATCCCAATGCTGGATCTTCCTAAGCGCTATACTGCAGGACCCATCAAAAGATTTCCGCGAGGATCGGATGTGGAACTAAATTACGAACGCAACGAGAGATGCCTTCCTCCACAGATGCGGCGTTCTCTGATGCGTACCGTACGTTAGTCATACTGGCGACATAATTTCCAGCTTCGCCTTTCGCTGAAGGGGAATGTATAGCCGAGCAGGAAGGAACGGGGATGATAATTTGACGAAATGAGACACTGTCCGTTCGCTCGTTTGCATATCTAAACGCAACGATGCTCTGGAGCTGACAATGGCGTTGAAGATATGGACGTGTCTGAAAACGAATCACGAAAGACCTACCAGTCATTGGAGTGAAATAATTAGTTTAACTCGTACCAACAGCAACAGTGTGCAAATAGTGCAAGGCAGTTGGGAACAAAACGTTCCTACAACGGCTCATCAGTTTGAGAATTTGCTTAGATTTTTTTGGTTATTTAAACAAGATAAGAGATAGAACCTCACGGAGAGTCCAAAGATTATCTTGAAGTTCTTCAAAAAAAAAACTCATCTTATGTTGCTCATATTGTTACAAAATCTGTTAACACCTCGCCACTCTTAGCCAACTGTGGAGGATGTGATCGAAGCCGAATTACTGTACGTCAAACAATTTGCTGCCAGTTTAAACAAATCATTATCTCTGCCCGAAACGATATCTTCCCCCACATACGGTTAGCTATCCATCCCAAAAATACCTGTTTGAACGATTTACACAACCAATTACCATTGGTGCGTCCTCGTACCGAAAATGCCCGGTAGCAACTTCCCATAGCAAATTCGACACTGTTTAACAACACATTAAACAAGGCGCTAAGCAGTAGTGTCCACACGCATATCTTGAAGCTTTCCCAACATTTACGCGCCCCAGACAAGTGCAGTGCCGTACCAGCTTGAGTGAGACGTTTTTTATCCAATCGACAAAACGGAAAACATCCCAATTAGTACTCGCCATTGCCTATTTTTGGGGCACTGCAAACAGATAGGTGGAGTTGATATTTTTAGAGAAGTTTCTCGTAATCCATTTCTCTCTACTGGTACTCGACATGGAAGGCAAAGGATCGGAAGTTTGTATTGACAGATGTATTTATCGAGCAACATGATGGGTGTCTAACTCGTTTGACTACTGGTTTTCTCTCATCTTCAGATTTCATTGAAATCTTATTTATCTGTAACGCAAAGTGCTCAATACTTCATACCTACGAAAATATATATCGAAAAACAAAAATAAGTAAACTAAAAACCTTACTCATTAAAACAACAAAGTCACATAAAAGACAAAACAACTTTTAAGACAACAAAAAAATCTACCCGTTTCTTATCCCAAAACGGTACTGCATCGATAAAACTATGCGAAACAAACTTCAGCCTCAGTTAAGGTCACGTAATCTTTACATACAAAAAAATACATAAGCAAAAGAATTAAATAAGAAAAAAAACACACCGGCAAAGTTGTCGATAGTGTCTAGCTAAGCCAATTTAAATTACAATAAGAAGACGGTAGGCAAAAATGAAAAGAAAATCTCGAAGAAAAACCACTCAGTGGCGGGAAAGGAATGGAAAGTGTTGAGATTTCGCTCATCATGGTTTTCTTTTTCGATTTTTTTGTGTGAGCTCCGCTGGGTTGGGTTCCGAAAGTCATCAAGATGCCGATGCCGGATAAATATCTTATCTTCCGAAGGCCAGCAGCAGCACCAGCAGCTCCATTTTGATACACAGGGACGATAGTTTGTTTCTTTTAAATAATTTCACACAAGAGTCTCGAATAATGTTGGCGCCGTGACCAGGATACAGGGAAGCCTAAATTCTCGAAACTCTCGGTTTTTGTTGGAACTTAAATTTTTCACACAATTGTTTGAATTTCCCGTCCAGTAAGAAGTGTCCCTGGGGAAGATTGTCCCACATTTTCCGACACCGTGCATTTATGCGTTCACATGTGTTTGCATTTTCTGGGCGCCGAGTTCTTGATTTTTCTCACTTCGAACAGGCGCCATTTTCTGTCGACAACTGTTCCGATGCGTTCATTTTCACAATTCATAAATTTTTTCCCCCAATACAAAACCTCCCAAAAACATAACCTCACTGTTTTGTGCGGAAAGAGTTTTCGCTTTTTTTTTGCTGCACTTATCGGAGGTGGAAAAGAAAATCATCTCAGCCGAGTGTTCTCGCCAGAATCGGTACGGAAACGGGGGATTTGGCAAGCCGGGTTTCCCTTTCGATAGAGCAAACACAACGTTGTTTTTTTTTTCAAGCCCAATTCGAGCCACAAGCAAACGGAAAATGATCTCCACAACCACCTGCATTTTCCACAGAGAAATCCTGGCTGGAGTTGTGAAAATTAGGAAAATGGGGAAACAGAAACACAAACACACAGCGCAAAAAAAAAACAAGCTACAAAACGCAATGGCGGAATCGCGATGACTGCGGTACGGGTGGTTGGTCTCCAAGAAACTCATAATGGCCAATTGGAGAGATAAGACGGGGATGGTTGGAAGGCGGGCAGAGGGGTGCCATGATAAAACCCAACACCCAAACGCCGAAGAAGCGCCACAGAGTGAAGGGCAAAGAAAAGAAATCATCGGTCCCGTCACCAAAGGAAGCTTTCCATCGGGTCGGAACGCACAGAGTGGGTAGGGTTGGTGAATGTGACATTGCTTCAGCACACAACCACTACCAGGCTAGCGGAGCGGAATGGAAGGGAATGGATCGCACCAGAAGGGACGTCAGCGAAAGGACATCGACGCTGTTGTTCCAACTTTCGGTTCCGTTGCAGAAAGAAATTCAAATTCAAATCGTTCGTAAATAATTAAATAAGAACAGTTTCGGGCACAACCAAGCATGGGGGAAGGCAAAAAGGGGAAAAGAAAAATCTCATCTTTTGCTGCCTTTTTCTTGTTCCATTTTCTCACTGCTCCCCGCTTTAAGAAAACTCTGTGTGGCTATTTTTCCTCCACGGAGAATGTTTGCTCAACTGGCACGAGATGAATCCGAGTGTGTTGGGCTTCTGTGTTTCGTTTTTTTCTTGGGGAATTCATTCCCTGTCCAAAGCAAACATCCAGCGAGGCGAGACTTTGGGGATCGGAATTTTCCCAAGTGAGACACAAAAGTAGGATAAACAAAAACAGACACACGGAAACGACACCGTACCGGCCGGTACGGTACGGAAGTCTTTCCTGCGAGGCGTAGTGAAGGCGTTGCAGGCTATTTTGCCGGAGGCTTTCCAGTTTTTCCTTCCAGTTATGCTTTTCGGAGGGGCACAGATGATGATGATGCTGCCTGCGTTCTTCGATAGAAATGCAGATATCACCGTGTTGCGGAACGGTTGAACGATTGCGGGTTCTCGTTTGCCTTCGAGAACCCATTTGTTCTGAGCCCGTGAACCTTTCGGACAGGGAGATCCCGGGTAATGTCTTAAATGAAATGTTTCAAGCGCTGTTGTCAAACTTAGCTAACTTTAAATGTCTTTTTGTGAGTGTTATTTTTGCTTCATTTCAATTATCACGCGCTCAACTGTAAAGTTTCGCTTCTCTCTTTGTGCCCTTCATTCAAGTAATCATTGAGACAACTACTTTGAAACATTTCATCATTTATTGGTGCCGTGACCAGGAGTGCGAATGAAAATAAAGCTTGTGGAGTTTTTTTTTCTCGAGTCAGCACAATAGCGAAGAGTGCAGCTCAACTATTCACACTTCAAAACTCGATTCCAAACATTCCAGACACTTCCGACTTCGACGATGATCCGGCGAAATGTTTGTTTATTTTTCTTCTCCTCGTTCTATAGAAGTTTGGTGAAGGAGCCCCGTGTGCCCAAACACAGGTCGAGAATTAAGAATTCCCTGGGGATCTATTTTGCCTTCCGTGCCCATCGAGCCTTTTTCCGACAACTTGCGTTTCATCCTTCAACATCCGGTTTTCCTGGTGTTTGCCGGGGTCTTTGCCGGTGTATCACGATGTCGCCAACCGAGACACACAGATCACACTGCACACCAATACCAATAATGTTTGTTCTCCGTTTTTTTTGTTTGCCTTGGGAAGCAAATGAAAGCTGCTACTAGAGGTTCACTGTGTACTGTGCGTATCTTGTGACCAGAGTTTGGTATGAAGAAATTACTACAGCCAAGAATACGCAAACTAATAAAAAGACAACCCGAATTTTAACGACTTCCGGACGCCATTCCGCCGAAGCTCCATATTGCGAAACTACAACAACAAAATACTGCACTGAAAGGAATAAATAAACACAGTTACATAGCTAGAACTGTGGCCAACAGCATTGTGAAAATGTAAAAGAATTTCTGAAGGAAAAAACACAAAAGCACAGTTTGCGTTTTGTTAGTCTTCTGTCTCGTTGCGTTATCTGAGCGCGCTCGAGTGGAAAAATGTTATGGAAATTCTTGCGTTACGTTACGTTTCTAGGGCGCTGATGATGTTTCGTTGCTGGGAAAATCGGATAAAGTTTTCTAGTGTAACTTTTTCCCCTAAAAGAATCTTGATTCAAAACTACTAAACAGCTAATATAACAATGGAAGCATAAACAGTAAATCGAATAAAGAGGATACGATACAAAATGTTGTGAACTGAATTTATAGAGCGTTTCTTCTTTGAAAGTCGGTCAATCAACGTGTATAATAAATCCCATTAAATTATCATGCTTTTGCACGTCATCGCATCAGGATGCGGTTAGGCCATCGCAGTCCCCCACAGACCACTCTACCCTCAAGAGAAACCGTTTAAAATATTATCGACACAAAAGCCATCGTCCGCTAAATCTGCCCAGCTCAGCAACCTAATGACATCCTTCATTGCCATCCTCGGCTCTGGGGTTTCCGCGTCCGTCTCGACGATGATTAACCGAAAAGCAGTCAGCTTTCTTTTACCGAGCACCGAGTTCGTGGACTGTAAATTGAAGGAAAATGTTCACGAAAGGAAAAAAAAGACGGAAGAAACGACTTCCGGCAGTACGCTTGGTGCGATCACCCGATAGGGTACGGTGCAATGTCTCAGTAGTTTAAAAGAACGTCATTAAGCATCATGGTTCCAAGGTATGTTGGGGAATTGAAGCTATCGTTGGACATTAGCACCCTTAAGCAGGGAGAACTATGCTGTACTGTTGTGTTAATGGAGAGGTTGAGGTTTAACTAACGTTTTGTACAACGGAACCTTTTTTTGCGAAATTCTTCAACATACTTGCAAGGCTCAAACTCGTTTTTGTTGGCTAAAATTAATTAAACAATTTTAAGATGCTAAACAAACGGGGACACCTCGACACAACACTTTTAACGTTTTGGATTGATTTTTTGTTGCTCAGCCGATTCGTTCGCATATTGCTCCCAGGCGCAGCCGTTACGTCGGCAAAATTACGCCAAACGAAACACTGAGGAAAAATATAATTAAAACAACACGTTTTTGATTCCCAGATATGGGCCGCGCGTTCCAGCATACCGTTTCGTGCTCGGTTGGGAAAATAACGCCTGAACCTCAACTAACTTGCCTTGCCGCCATCGGCTTCCTAGGCTACATTGTCTCAAGACCCCGTCCACGAAGAAGCAAAAAATAAAACGAGCCGATTTTGCATTTTCCCTGAGCGGGTGAAATAAAATTGGAATTAATTTCTGTACCAACACGTTGTTGAGCGTCGAAACTCACGCGTTTGCTGTTGTGTCACTGAGCTCAGGCTCGAGGAAAATTGATAAAGAATGGCAAACGAACGGTGGGTTTTAATTTGTCGTGAAGAAACGTCGGTATGACTGGTTGAACGACAGAAGCTCCCCAAGCCCATGAACCGTTTGGTGCGATGAAAATTGTATCGACGAAATGGAAATTGTTGGCATAGAAAATAAATGAGTTTGAGCTGTGCCTTCTTAATAGAAATTGGGAATAGTAAAAGGATACGGCGAAGAAGAGGACAAGTGTTAAATTAATTCCTTACTGAGATGATGCCAAAACAGTAAGAACAGCATAATACAATTCACTGAATTTTTGAGGAATTTTATTCAAAGAATTCTTGAATGCCTTTCGAAATACTAAGAAGTCTTCAAGAATTTTGATACTTTGTGATCAAAGATGCTTTAAAATATATTAGCTAAGTATGATTTCCAATTCTTCAGGGCGGTCCGATGGCAGAGGCGATAACGGCAATGAAATGACTGAAAAAGTCGTTATGCCAAACAAGATGAATATTATCAGATTCCTTGACAAATGTCTTGTAGAACTTCTCATACGATGCCAGTAATAGAATATTTTTTCAGTATTGTTCTCCACACTAGCAGACACTATAATAAGTTGCAATTTTTGACAGGCTTCAAACTAATTGTCTGTCGAAAGAATTTGAAAAATACCTTAGTCTGTCGAACATGTGAGCCAAGATCTTGGACAAATTTAGTTTATCAATATTATCACTTTTCCTTCTTTTATCTTCTCTTATCCATTCATCTATGCATAAAAATGGGCAGAGAGAGAGAGAGAGAGAGAGAGAGAGAGAGAGAAACAAATACACAGGAAAAATATTGTATCAATGTGGAATATTTTAGCGTTCCAATCTAGCCACTCCAAAAGATGGTGGAACGCTGACTGTCGGAAGTTGTGTCGGAATCTCGTGCGTCCAAACTTCAACCCGAGAGTAGCAGGTTTTCCACGTTGCCATACATTTGCATAACAACAACGCATATCAGCCACGATAAACTAACCTTCTTGCCATCCATTTCCCCCGCGGTCCCCTCACCAAAATTGCGTTTCCTCCCGAAAAGGGAGCATGGAAATGGTCTTTAATCTACCCAAACCGAGGAAGGGCCGGCCGATACGCGCTGATGCTGCCTTTTCCGGTCCCCTCCGCATCGGTTCCTTCTTTCTGTTGCGTTGTGGAGTGGATTTTGCTGTTCGATGTCGACGCTTTGCAGCTTTGCTTGGGGTGGATATCGAGGGGGGAAATAAGAAGAAACAGCAAGCGAAATGAGCTGGGCGGAGAGGTCCCGGCCGGCTTCGGGAGATGCGAGAAAATGATTTTTCCAACCCAACGGAAGGGACGAGCGTTCGAAGGGAGTTTCAGTCGACGTTTTCGAAGGCGTTTCACCAGGGCCTTCTTTTTGCCTTCGGTTGGCTCGATTATCGAGTGGGATGATTTTCAAAACAGCTCCTCTTACCTTCCCCACGCCCTCTAACGCCACTCCTCACGCACGACCAGAGATTACACCGAGGGCATGTAACGTCTCGCTAGGGGGAATGCTCTTTGCTCGTTGTACAAGGGGGATAAGTTAATTTAGTTGTGGGAAAACTCTCGCCCGCTTGATACTGAAACCGATGGGGGAGGGCGAGGAGGATTGAAGAAGTGTAAGGGAAGAAAATTTGTTTATCAACCAGCGTCCAAGCATGCGAGCCACGTACGAAAGCCAAAGTCGTCGTCCAGCTGGGACGCAAAACTAAATGCTACAAATTTATGTTCCTCTTCGGTAAACCGAGAGTGTGATGGCATGTAATAGGCAGTCGAGTGATGAAGGAAAATCCAATTAAATCAAATATTATCGATGAAAGGATATCGTACGGCGAGCGAACCTCCGAAAAGTGAGTCTGAAGGGGTTTTGTTTCAAATTACTACAAGTGTGGGATCTCATAATTATAAAGCGAGATAAGCCAAGCTGTCATTCAAGTTGGACCAAAATTTGAGTTAAGTGCCCACATTCGAAGAAGAGCATCAGTTCAGGAAATCGAAGAAGTTCACATCACGGAAGATTACATCTTTAACGCAAATTCTGACATTGAATTCCAGTTTTTAGCCATCTTGTTTAAAACTCATCATCTGCATGAAAGTTTTTTTTTCTTACCAGTATATAACAAGATTACTAAAACCTCAACACAAAACCCAAAGCAAGCGACTGTTTACACAACGTACTGATTCATACAAACTTCTTACTAAAATGGGCTAAACTTTTAAATCCAATAATCCTTCCACAACAACTCTTGCACTTTAACTCTACACCTCTTGTGCGCCACGACAATATCGCCCTCACAATGACTTTTCCTTGTGCTTCATTTCATCGAGCGCGATACCGTAGACGAAGACACGGTAAATTCTGCTCAGAAGTCGTCACGAACCACCCAGGTTCAGGAACTGCTCGAAGAAAAGGATAGCGGCAAGAGGTAGAAGAAGGTGCAACATAAAAATGGATTAAAAATTAAAATTCTATGTTATTCAAAACAATTCCCCCGAGCGGATGGGAAAGGCGAACCTTATATTCTTCGAGCTCGTCTAAGGTGGCCTTTGGGGAAAGTTTTGTGATGATGGGAGAACAAGAGTAGGACAAGATGCGAGCTTTTCTTTAGCTCAAGGTTTGTTGTATTCCTCTTTTGTTTGTTATAGAGAATATACTGGAACTCTTATCGAACCCGAACTTCACGCCTATGAGATGACGTTTAGCACCTTCGAGAGGTTAGTGTATGCACTAGAAACGCATATCATCACGAGTGGTACATCACAAGCCCGAGTACATACCGGAAGTTCTCAACACCGCAAGCACAAGAGTGTCCACTTTCATTATCGAGTTGCCGTCCCGGACAATATGACACACTCGGATGCGCTTGGACAGGCTCGGACGAAAAAGGACACCTCCCATTCTCCCAACAGCAAACCTATTGATCACAGGTCCTTTTCGCCAATAAGTAGCACTCATTGCACCTATTGAGCACATCGTACGCGCGGACGTTCCGTCCTTACCCCGGTTCGGCTGTTTATGAATGTAAATCAACAACAGCGCAGCCACCGATTCCAGGCGTATCCGAACATTCGTGTCCAGGGTTTCCACTCGAAAAACCATCGTCCACTGTGGTCTAACAGCAGGGGCTGGCACATTCACGATCTCGAAGGATCTCGTCTTTCCACTTGGAATCGCCCCGCAGGATGCCCTTATTTATTCGGCCGCTAGTATCTCTGCTGGCCTCATAGGCGTCACTCTCCATCCACGTCAGCCAATCTTCAATAACAACAAAAAGGCGGTGACGGTGGTGGACGAGCATTCGGTCGAGATGAAAGGACGACACCCACTCTACGTTCCTATCCACCACACTATTTTCCCCTCCGTGCCGTACCCAGCACTCTGCTGGCCTGTGTTTTGTTTCGTGCCGTTTTTACGAAGCACTGGGAGAATTTTATTTCTGTTATCTGCTTTACTCTCGTTGCTGTTTTAAGCTTCTTTTATAACATATTTATGCAAATTTGTTTGTTTTTACCACCACTACTTCTATCTCCAGCATCACACTATGGCGCACGACGTCTCATTTGGTCTCTCCTCCAGTCCGTGCTGGGAATGAGAGCACAGAAAGAATTTCCCATCCAACCGAGCAGTCATCATGCCGCAAAAGGATACAGTGTGGAAGAGTGTACGGAGCACACACTGCGAAAAAAATATGGTCGACCGGTACGAGGGCATCCTTTGGCAGAGGGACGAGATCGTGGTGTCACTGTTTCAAGTGTCGAAATGAAATGCTCCACCGAGTGAGGGGAGCTGGAATGAGAATCACTCTACAGTTTGCTAGACGGAAAATCGGGCTTGAGCTGAAAGGCGAACATCAAGGACCTTTCGCATTACCTCCATCCGCTCCAGAATAGTACGGATTTCTACTTGGCAGACGGCAGGTTTTCGGTTGCCGCAGGGTGGATAACAAAACAAAAGGCCCGGTGAAAAATTCTTCAGCAGTGTCGGGACACTTTTCTGAGCTAATTTAAATTTTTGTTTAATTTAGGACCGAACGCCTTCTGTTCTGATGCTGATGCTTTTGTGTAGGAGGAGAGACTGTTGCTGATGGTGTACGCCTCTACGTACTCAAGGATTTGGACGTATACGTGTTGAGGCACTAATCGATTCTTTTCCAATGTGCTTCAGTAGGTTGTATGGTGTGCCATTGGAGGGTGATTGAAGTGTCGAGGACGGAAAAGAATCAATTACGGAATTCTGGGATTAAATTTGGTTGAAATTTGTATATTCTTTTTCGGAACGTTAAGATACCTGATTAGGTTCTCTAATTAATCCCATTTCAGTCCATTCTGGTGATCTATTCGTTTAAATGAGAGAACTGTTGACGATTTGTGTCGTTCCTAGTTCCAATTAGACACTATGACGCAATGCATAGAGTGACAATTTCCAAATTTGTGTCTTTCAAACTTTTCCAGAATATTTCATCTGCTCCAACACTCACACAATTTCTTTTCACCAACTTCCAGTTCGGAAACGACAACTTGTGTCCAGCTATCAAGTATCCTTATTGCCAGGATCTCAGTTTTCAGGGCCAACAGCTCTGCTAACCTTTTCCGCTTTCGAGTTTGAAAGAACGGAAAGTTGTCAAAGTTGCACCAGAAAGAGGAGGCAAGATGGATCAATTCGGTTCAACTTACGGACATCGTGTGACATTTCTCTTGGAAAATCGGATGTCCCGGGGTGGACTGGAGGTGGTAAGATCCGGCTAGATAATCATGGTTTCAATTCACGCCTTTAAGACACAATTTTCCAACTCAACATCGCTACGAACTACACTGATTGGATGACGTCTAATGTAATGACAGGCGTGTTTTTGTCCCTCTATCTATGTATCTCTTTCTCTCTCTCTTTCGAATAAAAAGCAAAGAAACAAAACCATCCTACATAAGAGGGTAGGATTAGCGATTAAATTGGGAATCGTGTATGAGTATGCGGGTGTGTGTTCCGAAAGTTTTCAAAAAAATCTATGGATAGCTATCCATCCCATACAGCGGAATCCGTGTGAGAGTGCACGTTTCACAAGGACACGGTCTGACAGGGATGTCCTCCCCACATGTATGTGTGTATGGTGTACATGGTCGTCACGAAGCGAAACTAACACGTATCTTATCTGCTATTCGATGTTAATGACACTGTTCAAAGGAGGAGCACACACACGGATGTCAAAGACAGTACACGTCCAATACGTCTACCGGCTTCCAATCGCACAGGAAACGCCGGCTAACGTGTCGCTGATCCAATGTCCATTTCCGTTCCCGCGAGTCTTCCTGCTTCACGCTCACCACCAGACATTCGCCATGTTGAAGGGAATGCCATTTTCCTAGCACGCTAGTGGCGCTTTCGGAAAGATCTCGTTTTTCATCGTTTACCGTACCGTTTGGACATTCTTTCTCTTGTTGGAGCTTACATGAGCGCCAGAGCAGTAGATGAAACCATCAAAGAGAATCAAGAGGATTTCATGCTTTTGATGAGTTGTTGGCTGTTTGGTTACGTTGAATTAAAAAGAAATGATTTCAGCTGAATAGATAAAGCGAATAAAAGATTTTACTGTACCTGTATAATATAACAGCTGGCTTGCATTCCGCACAGAATTGCCACCCGATAGTGATTCGTTACCCAAACCAAACAGCCAGCTAGCCAAACTGAGTTTAATTTACCGACACCCTTCGGCAAATGAGGTTCCGCTTCGAACTGTGCTGACTTTGCATTGATAGATGACTTGACCCCTTTATCGTGTGCGTTCACGCTGCCATAGACGAAAAACCCGATCGTATGTCCAGCGCTTGTGATGCCTCTGAGTCTGATGACAAAGCTGTACTGCATCCGGCTCCCAAGTTCGGTGATGGATGAATCAAAACTAACGTAGATAAATCTCCCTGGAAAGCGGAGCATGAAACGTGCTATTTGAGCTGCCACAGAACTGGAATCAGGTTTCTGTTTGCCGGCTCAGAGGCGAACAGTTCTCCACATCTTCAACACCTCGAGCAACACCCATCAAATAAATACCCATCCTTTATAGTGTGTCACAACACCTCCATACCAGACACAAAAACGATTCCAGCGCTCCAAGGAACGTTGAACGGTGATACCCGATTAAAAACGATTCTCGAACCTCGGACCCGTGCGGACGAACGAAATTCCAGCTGTACAAATACAACCTTTGACCTGTCGCCATGTTTGCAATCACTTCCCGTGGTTAAACTGATACCTAAACCTGGGGTAAGGGTCTGGCGTTCTTCAGCGTCCGACCGATTGATTGATGTTTCGGTGTTGTTTTCAACACGTTTTGCAAATGCCTGCATGTCCGCTGCGTTAGTAACTGGTCACTAGCAAGACCGTGCACATGCAACGTACTGTTCCTGCTCCGGCGAGAGAGCCCGGTGTGGATCAAATTTATGACCTACCATTTAGCGAGGTCGGTGGTGCGTACGTTCGACCGTCATGACCTACACAAACAACGAAAGAAATTTCGATTTGTGGTGTTTTGTTTTCGTCGTGTTTCGCTCACCTTTCACCGGGAAACATTGTTTTCGGGCTAACAGCAACCAATTGATTTTCATCCACTTCCTATTTGTCATCCACTTTACCATGTGAGGCATACACCTGCGCCCGGGGGTCATCCACTAAACGATTGACACATTACTCAAACTAAACGCCTAAATGTAGGCTACCCATTACCTAACAGCGCTGGGTAATGGAATATTTGACACATACGTGAAAACAGTTTAATGTTGACTAAAATTTACTTTCTTTTCCCCACGTGGGCGATAAAAACAGAGTTTTGTTCCACAACAAAACGTTCCAATCAATTACAAATCCATCACTCTTGCGTTCTCCCGTGTTGGTTATTAATTTGTTAGTATGGCTATTGCAATTTTGAAATTGAAATGTAAACTACCCAACTATGTCCCTCGATTCATCGTTCTATTTTAAGTGCCGTGTAGGACACAAGTCCTGGTCATCTAACGATGACGTTAAAATTCAATCAACAAACAATAACTGAATAATTTAGCGCACCTCCTCCCCGTACCATTGTCGTTCATCGTTTTGACACACACTCGCCATAGTGGCCTTGTAGTGGACAAAAGGCGAAGAAAAACATCTCCCGTACGAGAGGTATTGCTGCTGAGACCGTTCACAAGCCCGATAAGAAGGATAATAAATGTCACACGCTTGATCTGTAAATTGTCTCCTCCTAACCCGTTACCATCCCAAGCTACTCCAAGGCGTCCTTCTAAAGGCTGATCTCATCGACACGATCTCAATCTGCTTTCAATGACGATAGGAATTTTGAGACATCCTTTTTCCCAATTTCCCTTTTACAAGGTTAACCACCCTCATCAAGTATGTCGCTCTTTTCGATTGTTTGCATAGGCATGTGGAAGGAACACAAACACACACAAAGAGACACGAATACATGTGGCCGCCTCCTTAACTCCTAATGATGATGGGAGTGAGCGAAAATCGGTCCCTCATTGCATGGCGTGTTCGATACCCGCGATATTATCTCATCGACTTCCTGCCGATCTTCCAGCGTAAAATACCCGAGGAGCATGTTATACTCCATGCTGGAATCTTCTTATCACGCACTAGAAGAAGTTCGCATTCGTGTGCGGTTGACAGAAGGAAAAAAAACTGATCGAACAGAATTCTTTCCAACTCTCTCTTTCGCGACATGGTGGAAAGAATTCCCCTGGGGACATCATTCCTAGAACCTTGCGCGTACTTGACACAAAAATCAGACCAAACGGAATGGTGTAGTTCTCTGCCTTCTATCTATGGACGAAAAGGGCAAAAATGGAAGCACCTGATAACGTTCCCCTTTCGTTCTGCCACGCTTCCACTAAAAAGGGTGCATTCAATAGCGCAAGAATTGATCCCAATTTTGCGCCCCACGTGTAATCGTCTTTAGCGTGATAGGGGAATGGGAAAAAAACCCATCAAGAATGGAAGCGACACCGAGCATCATAAACAAATACCCTACGGGAGGGATGGGAAAAAAGTGCCAAACAGTATAAACGCATTCCAAATCAAAAAGTCGAACCAAGTGCGAGTGGTTCGTTTATGTGTGGTTTTGGGCCGAAAGACACAGTTTGGGCAACGTTCCACAGGCCCAACAAAAAGGGATGAAGTTCCCTCATCAGAATATACACATTTAACCCACTCGACATGGAAGACACCGCTGGCGAAAAGGGGTGGCGTTGGAAGAGCAAGAAAAGAAATTTTCCAAGGCGACGAAAAGTCAATTTTCTGCACAAGAATCACCCCTGCCAAAGAGACTTCGGCCATCATGCTCTGGTGGTGGTGGCGTTCTATATCCCCTTTCCTTCAGGGAAGAGCCGGAACGAGATACGTAAATTCTATCTATCTGTCGTCGAGTCGTCGGCTTCTCTTCTCGATTACTCCAGATAATAAGCGAAATGAAAATCTTCCTTCGTTTCATAACTTGGAACACACTGGCACACGTGGCCAATGCCGTCCCCTACAAGGATGATTCAAACTTCCCGAGCTCAAAGGGGTTGATTCGATTAAAATGCACTCGAGAGCAGGACACGACTACGGAGGAGGGAGAAATTGACATCATTTAACACACACATACACACACGGAAGGATTATTTTCACCACTAGGGAGGAGATCCTCTTTGCCAAAATTTTCCCTTTGCCAGGATGTGACTCTTGCGGCACAGGAAATGAAGTTCCCAAACCCGAATCCTACCCAAAAAAGACGGGAGATTAACAAATTCTTTTCACACGTGTGGCGGCGCAAGACATCATCTCTCGGAGACATTCATAAATTCATTTTTAAATTACTTGCCGCGTTCTAATCCTCTCCAAGTCGGGTGGTTTGGCCACATATGGTTCGCACACTGTATGTCTGCGCAATGTGAAAGAATGTGTCTCGCTGCCAGGGATATTAACGCGAGTTTTATATACAAAAACCCCTTGGTACTTCTCCAAAACAACAGCACTTGCCAAGATGAGATGGATGATTTGAACGTTTAAATATGGCGCATCTTGTAATAAAGCAGGATAATGGGAGTGCTTAAGCGTAAAGAGTCATGCGGACGCATATTTTAAGGTAAGTGAACGTATCGTTCAACAAAATCCTTCACTAATTTCTTTTCTCCTGCTAATCTGGTAAAGAACGGCACGGTACCAGAGCAAGTACCACTTCCCGGAGATGCCGTGCAATTCATTCCTCATCTCATCTGCGAATGCAACTCCCCCCGTTTTGCTCGTTCACGTGTCTGGGGGATTGTTATGGCGCAATTCGCGTACGACATAAACCGATCATTGACATCATCGCTGGCCGGATCCGGATCAATGCGGACCAGAGCAACGCAAAACTGGAGGTCTCTCCGGTCTCGTTGGTGCTGCCGCATAGAAACTACCAGCAACTTCCAAGCCAATAGGATAACGAGAGAGGTAACCGTTGGCTTCTACATCTTGCCATGTCGAAAAGCACAACACCAGGACCAGCAGAGCAGCTCAAGACGTCGATCCCGAAGACGATGATGATGATGATGATTAATTTCCCCCGAGGCAACGTACCCATGCACAAGGAGGGCACATTAGGCGAACCAACATGACAAGCGAAGCCAAGAACGATGTGCGTTCTTGTTCGATACACTTCGCAAGGAAAGGAAAGGTGTATTTCAGTTCCATCGAACCACTTTGGTTCGCTATTAGAATTTTCACAACGGTATCCTTTCTCCGCACTTTCGTCAAATGTCGTCAGCAGCAGGGAAAGCGGGACAGTATCGTTCGCGATTGCTTCCTGGTGCGTCGCCTTCTGCCAATACTGAAACGTAACGTACCGTTGAAGATGCCCAAGATTGACACAGACACAACAGGGAAACTCTGTTGGGTAGCTTGTCGCGTAAAATTCCACACAGAAACTGCACCACATGTGTTGTTGCGCGTCTCCATTTGCGTGTCGAATGTATTTACGTGCATCGTTTTACGCCTCGAAGGGTGAGGGCAATTTTCGCCCTAACCTGATACGATTCTAGCAGCACTCACTGGTTCTGAAGTAAATTGAGACTTAAATCGTGATGCAGGCTCGTGCGGATATTAATCCAAAGTGGATATAGCAAATAATTAATGTTTAAAGAAGTTATCGGTTTTAGTGTTCCTGGTTTATATGTAACCATTACCCAATATTTAAAAGTAAAGCAGTTCCTCGAGTTTCAAGATATCTGACAATACTTTGTAGTATCTTCTTTAATGAAAATACAACTACCTTATTCTTCTACTATGGCACTACAATCTGCAGAGACTCTGGCTTCCGAGATGCGGAATGCTCCGGATGGGATTCGATCTCCGCTCCAGCTGAGTAAAGACCGGTACCGCTATCGCACGACTCGCACTATGTTTAGTAAAAATAAATAGAATGCATCCGAAGGCACGATCAAAAAAACGCGATGACAACAACCAACCAACATATAATCATCCACAACCAAGAGGCTTTCCTCCTTAAACCCACCTTATATCCACCCACTTTCCAAGGTTTCAAACCAACCCCAAAAACCCGAAACCAGCTGCCACCAAGCAAATGTTTAAATTTAATCAGATTTTTATCTTGACTTCCCATCAGTATGCCCACGCGTCTTCTGTTCCCGGTAACTTCATCGTTTTTGTACCCCAAACTTCGTCCCATTTTTCTAGTGTTGGAGGATTTGCTGTTGCCCTCAAAAATGAAAAAAATTACCTCTACACCCATGGATGCGGCGTGTTCACATATTAAATTAAAATGTTGTTGCCTTACAGTGCAGCTAGAAGCTTGTACAGTATACTAGCCCAGTGGAGACAACATACGGGCAAGGTGAAGGTTTGGTAAAAATGAGCAACCATGTCTCGATTAAATTTACCTCCTCAAATACACACACCACACGCCGAAGCACGAAAAATGTCTTTTCCTTAAGCGGGAAAGAAAAAAAAACGGTAAAAAGCTATATCCTTCGTACAATGCGCCTTTTTTTTGACAATTTTACGTTCCATCTCAAAAGTTACCATCTTCGATACTAATTTGATTACGGTGCTCTTCGTTACCTTGCTCTACTTTCTAAGAAGAAACACATTTGGTACATTCTTGACGATGTATCAACGTGCAAAAAAAAACGGGCAAATGGAAGATACGTCACAATACCTAAGCTCCTTCAACTGACTTCATTCCGATACGCAAAGGGAGCAAGCAATGAATCTAATCTTATGCATAAGAATGACATCATTATCTGTCCACTTAAGGCCGGGATGCCGGTAGGATTAGCAAAAGCATCCTGATGGGTGAAATCTGATGCCAAGCAATGGAGCATAACATGTAAACGAAAAACCAGTTAAGTTGCAATATCAGATGCATTAAGCTTCTTGTCAGATAAGATATTGTAACATACCTCAAATGTAGGTGTAGCAATTTATGTCTAAGAACAGCAGAAGCAGAGGACATTAGAACTTCTGTAAAGGAAAGTATATTGAGAAATGTATTAGTTTTATTGAAGTTTTTGATTGGATTGCTTCTAAGAATAAAAGGAAAATTCTAATACTAAGCACTAAATCAAAGATTGGAAGCGATTGGAATATTAAATTATCGTAAGATATCTTACCCAATAATATAATATTGGATAATTTCTGTCAAATTAGCATTCCTCCCAAAACGAAAGGACAAAAAAGGTCTAAATCCCCAGAAATGAATAACGTCTCATCTGTTAGCTTTTCCACCGGATACTAAGGAAGGTGCCGTACGAAGACAAAAGGACGTGCAAATGCAACTAAATCACAAAAATCACACTTTCGCTTGGGTGTTTGCTTGACATGACATGACGAATCCGTCCGGCCGGACCAAAGGTTGCACATCGAACTTGGAAAAGGAGTGTATCTGTGCTCGAGAGCAAGGAACAAATCAATATACCTCCACAAAAAACCATGACCATTTATTACATACGGAACATGGGAAGCCAGACCCGGGACAGATAAGAAGATGAATGCTGAGTCTGAAAAATGTGTGCACTCAAATATACTGGCCATTCTGGCCATAGCAACACACACACGTGTGCGAGTGTGTGAGACAGCAAACATAAGCTTAAGAAAGCAAAATTGCACGGAAATCTGTTCACAGATCTTTCATACCAATCCACCTCACAAAAGCGTTTCGCGCTGACGTTAGCCCTTTTTCCCCTGGCTAGGTTTTTTGGGGGATGGTTCCGTCCGTTTGGACACGAAGCGAGCGCACGGCGATCATTGTTTACCGATGATTGTCAATCAGCAGCGGAACCGAACGGACAGACTACTGATCAGGCATCGGAACCATGGAACGGGCGGAGTTCGGGTCGAAATCGATCGAAACTGCAGCACACTGACATCAGCCAGCGGCGGTGAACACTGAAAACGTGAGGAAACGTTCATCTTTTGCTTCGCTCGTGGTGTACAATCCTTCAGAATATCCTTCAATTCTACGGAGACTGTGAAGAGAACGGGTGGAAAAATTAAAAACCTCCAGAATCGAACATCCGGCCTGCTAGTGGGATTGGACTCGTTCGGCCACTCGGCAAAGAGATGTCTTTTTTTTTCTTGTGGACCATCCTCAACACAAAACCAATTCACAAACCGATGCAATCAGACATTCTTTCCGCTCGGTTCTTTTCATCCACACGAATGGTGCATGGAAGGGTCATAGTTGAGATTTGTCAAAAGTTTTCTAGAATACGGACAGACGGTTGTATGACTTTTATTTCTCCTTCTCTTTCAGTGTATGAGAATTCGATGCATTCAACGAGAAATGAAGAACGAAATTTAAGAACTCACTTATATAAATTAAGAGTTGCTTAAGTGTAGAGTAATTCAATCCAGAGTTCAAATCCTAACTAAAGCAGACTTGAAAATCAAAACAGCTTCTAGCTTTTTCCAGTTTGTCTGTGTGTCTTTATATATAGACCAAACTTCAACCATTCAATCCCTCGACGAAACCTTTCGCAGATAAACGTGAAAATTGCACGGTCTTGCTTATCAACAGTTCGACCGCACAGCTGGAAGCATCAAAATGCACGACGCCACTTCTATTGTGGAATCGTAACGCGAAAACCCACGTGCCATGACGACATTGGCGTCCCGAGTTCTCGGCATCACAGGATGTGACATTCGCTATCATCACCCTTATTGTGCCGTGGTTCTGCTAGCCGACCTGACTGGATTCGACACGCATTTGTACGTTATCTTAGGGACCGAACCCTAGCCCTAATTTACAACCTGCAACAATCACCGAAAATAAAGCGATTGGTAGAAGCGTATATGGCCATTGGCGGAACACAAAAAAAAAGACGATGTGTGTGCTAGTGTATATCGGAGAGGAATAAAGTAGACCTAATTTACATCTACTGCAAAGCGAACGACAAATGCGCCCCTGTTTCTAACATGTCCTCGATACTCCGTGGAACCTTTTACGGAACGCAGTACGCAAAACAGTGGACGCTATAAAACAACGGAAACTCGCCGAACGGTCAACTAATTTATGCCTCAACCATTTGTGTCTACCATTCCACCAGTAGCTGTAATGCGCGCTGCCTACCTTTCAGGCGCAATGATTTTAAACATGCACCGCGGGCAAACGTGAATTCACTGATGGATGTTTGGTTACGACTGTGCAAAGGAAAAACATTGGGACAATGTACGTCCAACGGGAGAAAGAACCGTGGCAGAGAGATGCATAATTACCTCCAACAGTAGAAAAAAATGAGGACTTAACAGGAGAAAACGATGTGCCGAATCTGCGACTCCCTTCGTTAAATCCGGCACTCGGCCAATCGGTGGTAGTTAAAACTACGGCGGACCGTTTGAACCGCGCCAGACAGTGTGAGCGTGTGCCAGCGAACTGAAACATTTTGATTGATTTCGTTGAATATGGACCGTAACGAAAGTGTATCGCACTCATCGCCATCGTCACACGTCCTCCGAAGCGATTGCAGCGATTGCTGACGTGCACATTGTCACAGCACCGCTCTAATGATGTACCGCGGGGATCGAGTGTAATAGTTTCGCGGGAAAACTTGGTGGACCTCCCAAAATGAAGGCACACACAGCATCATCATCAAACGAATCAGCCGCCATCTTTCGAGAACTGATGCGCCAGATGACGAACCTGATGATGATGATGTACATCTTTCGGCAGAAGACAAACACTCCTCTTCGTATGAAACACCTCTAGGGATCCTTATAATAGCTTTGTTGCTTGAGTTTGTTGTTTATTCACCTTCCCGAGTGACGAGGCCTACCACAACGTTTTCCTTACTGTCTCGAGAATCCCCCCAAGATACAAATCAAAGTAAAAGGTAACAAGCGGGGTGTAGTAGCAAAGGGAGAATGAGGTTTTCCCAGGAAGATTTATTATCTTGCGGGAGCATTCGACCTTCGTCTGACCGGCCACGACGCAATGTCTGGCAGTTGTTGATGGCCTGCGGGAGAGAAACAGGCAACAAGTACCTCCAACAGAACCTTCCCCGTCTGGAGAACGCCGGTATGCCTTCAACTCGGTTTCATCACGGACACAAACGGGAGGGAGTCCCTTTTTCATTAAATCAAACACCCGTCGAGTACGGGGTCGGGAAAGCGAGCGAGAAAAACGTAGGGAAATGGATTCTTGGAGATCTTAAAGACTTCCCCGTGCGTATTTCTTGGAATTCCGTTTTACGCCACACTCTACGACGTAAAGCGTGTACTCGCGTAATAAACCATTCACGGGAACGAGAAGTTGAATGAGCATTTTTCACACATTCAAGAATTATCTGAAGTTGTTCCCAAAAAAATGGACATTCTATTATTTTGGGTGATGCAAAACTTTACAGATATACTCTTTGTGTTGGGGAACGCCATTTTCCAAACATTGCCCTTCTTTAGGCCACATTAAACGACACGTTTTGGTGGAAGTTTTTCAACATTCCAGCGTTCCACCCGCATTTGGCGCATCCCGCAAGTGAGCGCCTCAGTTCTAAAGTCGCATTAACTTTCCTATCGAAATTTAGCGAGGGACCGAGATCCATCGGAACAACGCAACAACGAAAAAAATCATTTACCGAACAACTTCGAGGCGTCGAGGTGGCCATTGAGACAAACGATTCCGACAAACTGTCATCAAACTGTGCGTCCCTTTGGGGATACGCCGCGCAGTGCTGCAACTCCTCCCGTGTCGGTTCCTGTTCCCCATTGCCGCTGTTAAGGAAACATACCGGGCGAAACAACGTTAGTCCGTGTGGTTTGGGTAAAGAAGGTAAAACTTTTCCCCACCCCCAAACCGTTTCCGTATATTCTACTGCTTGGTGAAAATTCAACAACCAAACCTCACACGAACGAACGGCCCCCGGAAGCGTCACGTCAGCAAATCGCTGGACGAAAATGATGATTGGCTTTGCTAACGAACGTTGACGGCAATGGCGACGACGATGGCGACGAGTTGCGAATGGATGTACCCCGGGACCTTTTGCCTTCGGCATCAACACAATTTTAGAATTAACCCCTTTTTTCCGATTCCCGAGAACCGAGAGGTGTGGGTAGGGAATCGTCTAGAAAAGAAGAAAATCTACTCCAAGCCGATGCGATTCTTAAAGATCGGCTTTCATTTAAACCGTACGGAGGTTTTGTTATAAATAATTCCACACTGATCTGCACCTTTTGCCAACGTTCTCCCCCTCCTCAGACTGGATGTACTTTCGGGTCGGGGTGAGAAATGACCAAAACAACCAACACGGGGCGTGCGTTCGATGATGGAAATACTGGCACACGGTGCGATAATGCGAAACATGTGGCGCTGGGTGGTGCTCATATGGTTTTGCTTTGAAAGTGGTGGTCCAGACCGTGCAGGAAGAAACAAGGGAAAAAAAACACATTGAAAACAACGGTCTGAAACCAGCAAAAATTATCACTCAAATTGTTTTTGGCGTTTTTGCCGTCGTTTGCGACTCCTCTTCAAACTGAAATAGAAAGCGTAATCAATTGAAAAAGCTTTCTGATTTTGTTTTCCACACATATATTCCTTTCTCCTAATTGATAACAAAAATTCAATTAATAACAAATATTGAAGCACTAAAAATGATAAATTCACTTACTTGGACACGCAGCGTTTACTCTCTCGCTCGTTTTTCTCACGGGTTCCTCCGGTTCCTTTTTGTTCCAACCACAACTCACAACTCAACACATGATCACTTGGCCTCTGTTGACCACCCGCGGACACCAAAAAGACAATAAACGAACGAATGTGAATACCACACCACGGATTACACTTTCACGCACGCGAATTCCACAAAACCATACGCAACCGGGATACTAATCTGCATTTTGTGCATAACCTTTGTCGACACAATTCAAATAGGGAACTGCTCACTGTTTACTACTACGCCCGCATCACTATTATCCATCGTAGTAAGCCTACGTTTGTTTATGTGCCCCGCACACGGAAGCTGTTAAAATTTGCGACCTGTCAAACAAAACGTAAAAAACACGCTAGTAACGTCGGAAACGGTTCTTTTTTTTAAAGGGAATCTCGGACGCGTCCGTTTTTGTAGTCGCAAGCGCACCGACCGCTACTACTACTACTACACATTCACTTTCGGCACCGAATGGGAGTGCTGTTTTTCCCGGTCAGCTTTAACCCAACTGTGTGTGGCCTTCACCACATACACAATCAAACTCACACACCGTTTTACAGGAAGGGCTCGGTTAAAGGTGTTTTCGGTGGCGCTTATCGGTGGTGATCAATCTCAGCCGGAAGCAATAGCGGGTTAGTAGAAGGTGTAGCAGAACTAGTCGCCGTGTTCCGACCACGTCCTGGCGTAATTGCCCTTATGCTCCCTGGTGCTGCACAACAGCCTCGAGGTTTATTCGTGACCTGGAAGCGATGGAGGAAGAGAACGAAGTAATCAGTCATAAATTCAAGGATGTTTTGAATGGTGGCGTGTACGGGCAGGATCGTGTAAAGGTAAACAAACCAAAAGTAGTGCCGTCAATGAAGCACAACAGCAACCCCCGGTGTGTGGGAATTTGGAGGTGATTTTAATGGAGTTCGTTCCGCAAATGGTGACGGATATGGTTGTTGACACAAACACAATCGAAATCAGTTCCGCAAGGCGAAGAGACGAATCTTTCACACTATACTCACCTTTATGACGGAAGAGATTGGTACGCGCTAGGTGAAGATGACGGATGGAACCACTATCAACCCGAACCAATACTAACTTCTCGACAGTCGGAAATTACTGCATCCTGCTTTTGTGCTTTCTATCGTATACGTTTTAGAAGTTTTCGTTACTTATAAGGTTCCGGAGAATTAGTATACTATTGTGTCAACGATAATCGCACG
Organism: Anopheles minimus; assembly: GCA_000349025.1. Lineage (NCBI taxonomy): Eukaryota > Metazoa > Arthropoda > Insecta > Diptera > Culicidae > Anopheles > Anopheles minimus. Next base: position 1,783,391 of record KB663721.1, read on the forward strand.
GGGAAGACGATGCTCCACATCACTTTGTTCGACTTCGACACCTGCCACACAGAAGAATGTTCCCGGTTGTGCGAGATGAATTGTGCTGCTGTTCTTGCTGCTGCTGCTGCTGCTGCTGGTGATGTTGTGTTGTCGAGACACGGCTGATAGCGTGGTATTCGTCAGACGGACCAAACACAACACTCTCTATACGACCCATCTGGCACGAGAGTAGCTCTCTCTCTCTTCTTTTTACTCTCGAAATAAGGGGGAACAAATCCCATTCACCAACCCCACACACACCCAAAGCAACCGGAGATAACGAACGACATGTTGACACGATGGAGACGCCGTATCCTCGACGCTTCGCCTTAGCAACGGCAAACGGTCGCGAACACAGTGTGTGCGAGCGAGACAGCATCCACCGTCCGGAAAATCCCCGAACCCATTTTCGTGCGCTCTGAAGCGCGCGCATTCGCTGTGTGTGATATATGTTGACGGAGGCGGCATATGGGTGGCATGAGGGTGGTGTTTTTTCTTCACCCATTATTTATGTGTATGCGTGCCGGGTGGAAATCTCTTGCGAGAGGCTACCGAGAAATGCGCTCGCCTCCCATGATATACGTACGCGCGTACACAAATCGCTCTCGCGCTTTCTCGCTCTATCCTGGAGAGATGACAGGTTGCGTCACACACAAATAGTATCGCATCTCTATACGCGTATTCGCTGAAGGGCGACGAAGAAGATAACAAATGTGGGAAAAAAATGGGAGAGAGAAAAACGGCCGAGAAAAGAAATGGCAATGTGCGCGGTGCGCGTTGCGAGAGCAAACGAGGACGGTTTGTTTATGGATTTCCCATTAAGCGGAACGATCCGCTGCATCTTCCACTTCCTGCCTTCCTGCCTTCCTTCCCTTCCGCCGTTCATCCATCAATCTTGCGTCAACGCATACACGTGCACATGCGGGGCAACATTCAAAGAAAATTCCAAAACTGCAAGGAAATACGCAACGGAATTTACTCGAGCATCTTTTTAATCAATCGAAATCTTTTTTCTATCTTTAAAACACTATCAGTTCTTTGTTGAGAAAACGTGTTAATAAGATAATTTTGACATGCAAATTGCATACCTTGCAGGCGCTTTTTCAAAGTTCACATTTTATCGTTTGAGAAAAACAATAATGAAGTATGGGAACAAAAATTACATTTCATTCTTCATCGTTTTAAACCCGTCGACCTTGTCGTATCTCTCGAGGAATGCTTTTTAACAACCTATCCGCATTCCCACATTCCAGGGCGGCTGGAGGCGGCTGCTTCCTTGTCTATTATGCATCTAAAGGTCGCTTTTCCGTTTTCCACGTGGGACACAGTAAAAGAGAAACACTTGAATTAGCAGCTGGAAGCTGTCGCGGGAGCACAATCGTGCTATCCGTTTAATTAAGATTTATCAAGCCGAGCGAGACCAATGATGTGGAATTTCTAATGACAACTGATCTCGCCTTTTTTTTTTGTTCACACCTTGCGACACCAACACGAAGGAACAAAGTGTCTAGGACGTGTTTTAACACGACCGAGGAATACCGTGAGTATCAATCTGACGTGTCTTTGAAGAATTCTCTTTCATCCCCCATCCACAGGCTCTCGAATTACACCATCAGACGGTTGGATCCTTCCATCCGACGGTATGGTGTGTTAATTTCGCTAAAACCCTTTCTCCGGGTGAAATTGGATTGTTGTTACGCTGTGAAATCTTCACAAGCGAGACACGGACTGGGGGAAAAAAACCTCTCGTGCACGTAACTGAGTGAAAGGAAGTGTCCCCGGGAATATTCTATGAATGTCACGACGTTGACTCCGACGAACCGTTTTGAGAAAACCGTGTCATAAGCTGTTGAATTATTTAATTTCCAATTTCGAGCCGCGTTAACTATTCAGCCGGCGAATGGAAGTGAGTTTCATTCCCTTTTTTTTGCTCCCTCCCTTTTGCTGTTTTAGAGGACAGGCGAAAGATTTTCCATCCATGCCCTTCTGCCGGCGGCCGCGTCTCTGGAAGGGATAATCGCGAAACCTGTCGAATGAAATCTCGTGTTCCACACCTGAGCAAAAACTGGAAACATGACAATACTCTTTCCGCGGGGTTTCGGAATTTTTCACTCTCCAGAAAAAGGGAGTGCGAAGTCATCGACACATGTTATCAGCAAAGCGCTAAGGGTAATAAATTTATTATTTACGACCTCTTAGACTTTGGTATCCTTTATTTCTTTTTTTTCTTGGGATTGGGCTTTCCACTGAAATTTTACTGACTTTTCCAATGGAATCAATGTTGCTCGAGCCGGCAAACATCACAATCCGCAACTCGTTGAGATGACACCACTCCGGCAGCTGGTGGATTAATGAGACGAAGCAAATTATTCCACGGGGAGCCGTTGACGCTAATCAATATTTGAATAAACATTCATCCAGAACATTCAAGCGAGAAGAAACACGTTCTGTTTTACCCAAGGAAGTCATGACTTTTTGAATCATAGCCAGCTTCAAAACGATCGCGATCTTCCACTTGATCGAGACCGGCCCAACAACGCTGTTCGCCTCGTACACCTCTTGCCGAAGATTCGGAAACTCGTTGAACCGGCTCCAAGAGCCATCGACCGAAGCGACGATGACGCCGAATGGACAGCAACGGACAACTCTATTGACAAGTGGAGACCCACCCAGAAACATCCACAAAACGCACAGCGGGAGACTCATTTCCGTTAAGACGCCCGTCTTGTTGTCTTGCGTATTGCTAAGAGAGAACTCAACAGAAATCCATCAAACATCCTCTACTTGATACGTTCTGTTTTTTTTTGAATATCCGCAAGAACCCTTCTACGTTTGAAAACTTTCGCCATCGAGAACACACTCAAAAGAACTGAAGAACTTGAGAAAACAAACCCGCGAGTAGCTGTGTCTGGCATGGAGAAACACTTGAAGGAGTCTCTGGACACTCTTCCCGTACCCAGTATCTGTTAAGAACCGCTTTAAGCCAAAGAGCCAAAGAATATACCAAAGTCACGATCGTATGTCTTCGGTATCTACGATCGTTGCTACGGCAAATGTATTGGAATGGTGCAGGTAAAACACGCACGGCTGGATTAATCATTCCAGCCACGTGCCTATGGTAACGATCATCGGTGTCTATGATGATGCCCGCGTACATTCAAAACTAAATCGATCCATTTTGTTACCTTTTCCTACAGCAAAACAGGGTTAAAACTTTTAAATCAATATATTCGTCTAATAATATAGTGAATTCATTCGCCCTGCATTAATAGATAGTTTGGATGGGATGCAACACCGGTTAACTGTTAATTGGTAGGGTCGAAGGAAACGCATTCCGTTGCCTAGTGTTCCAATTTGAATTGTGACAGGATGCTGTTGATGGAGGACTTTGGACTCGCACCACACAAACGAATGATAATGATTAGTACCAGGCCCAATCCAACTACAAAATAAACACTATAAGAGAAAGAGTGCGTGATTTTATCAAAATCCATCATTTCCAACTCACGCGCTATCCAATATTGGTTTCGGGACACATGCACGCTAAAATAACGGGAAAGGAAATGAAGCTTTTGTTTATTCACTTACCTTTTTCTTCCTACCACCATCTCTCTCTCTTTCACTCATCAAGCGCACTTGCATCCGTTCTCAGTAAAACAGGTACCATTTCCTTCAGCTTCTCCGGCAGATGGATTTGACAGATTTTCGCCGGTTATTCGTGCGGCTCGCTGCCGGCGTCACTTTATCAAACTTTACGGTACCGATTATCTATCCCCGATAGGATGGCATTGAATCACAGACACATTTCGGTACACGCACTACCGATCGCGAACGAAACTGTACAGGAAAGACACGCGCGCGACTAGCCTGCTGCTTTGTGCAACCAAAACAAACGCATATGTTCTCGTTCTGGTGGTCTTTTTTCTACTTTGATTGATGCAGGGATTGTCAACTGGTTCATGGAATTCGATAGTGGAGTCGCATTTCAAAATTGATTTTCAACACAAAGTTATGGTTTTTTATCTTAAGAACATGTTTTTTTGATGTTCCATATGGTGTTTTAATGCCAAAACTATCGGAAAATAAAAAGAAAATATCAAAAATGCATAAAATATTTCAAATTTAATATTTGGTTTCCGATTACCCACCCTGTAGCCAGCAAGCTTGTTTATAACTCCAGCTTGAGAGTTTGCGTGGCGCTGCGGTTACCGCAGTTCAAATTGCACGTTACTATTTCAAATTTTAAAGGTGGTTCTTTTCTCGGATACACGAACGAATTGATCAGAAAGAAGTTCAGACAATTGAATAATTAGCTAATATTAATTCGGACTCTTGCCATCAAACGGGCCCAACGTGCAGCACGTTTTAAAACGAAATAACAACGAACGTTACTTTATTGTTTGCTTTTACTTATTATTCTGTTTTGTTTTTGCTTTCCAGTTTTAGTTGCTAAGTGTTGATTTTACTTGCAAATATTGACTACTGCATACGTCCGCACCTGCATACCGATCGGATCGATGCTAGACGCGACGGCAGCGCACGAAATCCTGCTTCATTTCATATCGATTCGCAATTTAATTAACTGCTTGTTTCAAACGCTACGACACACCACACTCACAATCGATCGATGCACGCTACCATCAACAAACAATCCTAGTTGTGGAGAACATTCCAAACGCGGCGCCCATAATCGAAGCGATGCGAAAAGAAGCCCCGCGACGCCCATCGGCATGATTTGTTTGTCACTTCGTTTTGTTTCTATATATCGATTGATTGATTTGTTTGTCTGTTCCTAGAAAATAAATATCATCACAACTGTGTTTTTTTCTTGTTTGTTTAGTTTCATTTGTTTTCTACAACTGCTTGCACGTACCACTGCTTGCTTTCTTCAAGCAGATGGGGGAAAATTTTGCTGGAGGTAAAAGTCCATGGCGTTATCTCTTCTCGCCTCGCTACCAGCGGCACTAGATCACCTTATTTTGCTGCTTCTTTTGGCGAATTATCTAAGCTCATCATTGATGATTTTCTGTTCTATTTTAGTTTGGCTAAATATCAACTCGTTTACCTCCCATTTGCTTTTTGTTAATACAACCGAAATCAATTGCAATACTACATTAACCCAAAATTACACATGATTTGTATCCATCCTTAATTTTGTATCCATTTTGTTTGCTTTATATCATATCTGACTTGAAGAAAACGTAGCGATCCTAGCGTACAGGACTGATCCACACACACACACACAACTCAAGCTAAACGAACTAAGTTACTCATGATTTAAACCTAAAACGTATGATGCGCGAGAAAATCGTCTAATTAGGGTATAAAAATTAATAACTGATACTTAAAACTTCACAGCACCGCCGCCACAAGGAACAGTTCTTTTCACTTCTCTTTTCCTACCTGCGTGTGTTTGCAATGTGATGGGGTAGTGGCAGTCCCAAAAATACTTCGGAAGAGCACACAAACACACATCTCCATTCCACATACACACCCACCTTACCTTTCCAGGGAGATACTTATGTGTGGTCACAGTTGAATAGTGTGTAATCCGTTCTACTATTCCTTCGGAAAGATTTCATGGATGGATTAGGTTTAAAAGCTGCTATCCGAATGTTGCTCCTGCACCTGCTCCTGCCTCTGCTGTTCAGCAGAATCCCGCGGCTGATGATGGCTAGATGATGAGGACGGGTTTAGCGTAGACAGATTGGTTCCGCTGCCGCTAGGGCTCTCTGTGCTGGTGGTAGTCGTTTCCATACAGCTTTTGTTTCGGTGCCTAACACTGCTGGAGGAAGACGAACACCCGCTCGCAGACGTGGACGCTTGATGATTCAGCTCGGATTTATTCTTCTCCAGGTATCTAAAAGTAGAAAAGGAACGATTTGTAGTGACACTTTACTAGAGTACCATTTTGCAATATTCCTAAATACCTTCTTCGAGCCATTGCGCGTAATTGCTCCTTACGGCGCTGTAGGATCTTTTCCCGCTCTTCAGGACTTTTAGAGAAACGATCCCCGAGCGGGATAGTCGTTGACGGGGTACTCTCCTCTATAGTGTCGTCACGCAGCAGAGTGTCGTAGCTGCCGAAGATGTTGGTGCCACGTTCCACCTCATACCCAGGTGGTGAGGACAGTGACGATAGAGACGAGCCAGAAGATGAATTTGGAAGCGATCGATGCGATAATTCACCCGACAACTCATCATCATCATTATCCTCATCGATCGTACTGCTCATGCTCATGGAACCGGAACCAACAATACCACTTCCCACCCCTAACGTCTCTTCATCTTCGTCTTCAGGAGTGTTTGCCGGTACCTGCAGACGTCCCTCCAGGATATTATCGATCGTCACCTCGATCGATCGTGAAATCTGCAGATCACCAATCAGCACAGACAGAGGATACCGCGGGAACATCTCCTGCACGTGGCGTGCCATATTTCGCACCTGTGACGTATGATTACCAACAGCGGCGGCCGCAATGGGAAGTGTTTCCGACGGGCGCAGCATGTTGTTAATGTGTGTCACCTCGACGGAAAAGTTCGGCAACCAGGACACGTAGCGTGAGCCGTTAAAGTGGAAGAAATGATTGTTGGCCGCACGACCACCACCTCCACCGACCGCTCCCTCCTGATCATCGATACGGATATCGTCCGGAATCAGTGGACTGCCCCGTGGACCACCGTTTTGATGTACGCTAAGCCCCAGACGACACGTCGGACAGGAGGTGTCCTGTTCCAGCCAGGACTGTAGACAGGAACTAAAACAAACGAAACAGAAATCGTAAGTCACCTAAAACAATCACAACCTTGAGGTTTCTTCGCATACTTATGGAATAGATGGGCACATGGTAACTTGCGTGCCGTTTCCATCTTCTCCCAACAGATGGCACAGTTATCCGAGTTCTGCTTCAAATCACCACTAGTGGCCAGCGGGTAGCTCTTCTCCATGTGGTTCAACACCCACAGATAGTTACGATGCTTCTTGATCTTCCGCTGGATCTCATTGAGCAGATAGCGCAACTGCATCAGTATCACCAAACTAGCCATCGAAAGGAAGATATTGCTCCAGAGCATCATGTGCATATAGTGGACCAGCTCCACGAACAAGGCGGCCACTTCGAACGAAAGCTCAATGTAGTAGGCAACTGGGCCACGTTTATCCCACGAGATGGCTACAAAAGAAAAGAAAAACAATGATCAATATTGCATGTATAACGATATGAAAGCTGTACAGGTCCTTACATTCATTCGCGATTCCACCCTGGCGCATATCATGCAAAAACATGCCGTACCGTATCAATACGTGCAGTGTGCGTATACCCAACAAGATACACTAGAAATATAAGAAGAAAAATATGTATTTAATTGAAGATGGTGACTATAACTTTTAGTTTAACAAGTCCATTAGCCTGATCACGTCATGAGAATGACACAGGACATACAGGGAAAAACCATTCCTTCAGTTAGATCAGTGATGTCAAACTCGTTGAGATCATGCGGGCTTAAATACTTGCATGAAGCATTTAATTAGAACAAATTGCACAATTCAATATATCAAATAGACGGATATATTACCAAACATTCTGTGCAGCTGTTTTCAGCCTTCAAGCTGGCCAGTTGACGGGAAATAGAGCATTCTAAGAAGTTGAAGACAATGGAATGGATGTTGGAGACGTTGTCAGTGTATTATTTGTTATTCTGGTTCTATCAATAAGGCCAGAATAAGACGAGAATAAGTCCAGAGTTTTGTACGGAATTCTCCCTAGACCAATACCGCGTAACCTTATTTATATTTGATAAATACATAAATAAGAACTATTGTCCCTTGCGGCAATATAATGGATCTTTTGACATTGAAACGGAATCCCGATCGAACGTAAACAAACTAATCATCGGTCACATTTGCGTACATTTACGACACAATTAGACGATTGTGCTGTTTACGCGTGACAAACCCATCAGCCAGGCCAACCAAAAGTTTGATAGCGCAAAAGGCGAAACGCAATTGCTCCGGCGGCCGTGTATACGTTTATTGTCATCCGATCTATCGATATCACACACTACTGTGTCCAACGAATCGTTCCACCATTTGTTTGTTTTTTTTTGCCGGACCAAAACGACGGGCAATCTTGTGGGTGGAATGGGTAGACAGCAATGTGACATGCAGTCTGTTGGAAGCTCATTGTTTCTTGCGTTTTTGGGCACCGCGAAGGTCTTGCCCATCACGCTCAACGTTTGTGGAGTGGGTTCTGTTCGGTATTCGATAACTGGCAACTTACAAAAAAAAGGGCACGCACACCAAAACGTGTTGCCATACCACAGTGCCAGCCGGGCAATGAAGGAAAGCGTCGATTCTGGTCGGTGTCGCGTGAGAAGAATATTTTTTTCCCGTTCACAAGTTCCAATGCACCGGGTGGCTTATTATAATGGGGTGGAAGTAGAAAGGGATGCATCCGATGACAGACACGTGAGTGCAAAAAACGCGTGGCAGCGGTACGATACGCGATCGTCGGAAGGGCAATCACAGTACGAAAACCTTCGTGCGGCGGGTGGTAACTCACATTGCAAACGAGCGTATGAGTAATGCGGTACACACACTCGGGTTAAGTAAAAAAACATTACCAACTAATTCAATGTTCGTTTAATAGTTTCACCGGCCAATTTGCTTCGTAAGCGGTGCTTTAGAACTGATCGTACAACAAAAATCAACCGATCGGAACATCATCGTGACTCGTTAACTTTAGAAAGTAAATTAAATTCGGTAATTGAATGTGGAGAGGCACCACCAAATGAAGGCTCTCCAAACGTGATAAGTCAATTGCTAAAAAAATGCATTAAAACTGCAATAACTTCTAGTAATAAAACTATTGGATGAATATGATTCAGATTATTGAATCTAAATGAATCTTTCAACTGAACTCCTCAAAGAAGATTCATGTAAATGACTCTTTTCAAAGGATTCATTCAGAACAACTCTAATCCATTGTGGCCATTACCTTATGTTCAGCTACCATCGTCCTTAAACGATTGATTCATCAAACTTTCAACCTAATCCATATGCATTTGGACAAACGTTACACCTTTCCCCACGCAACACGCAATCTCCAACCTTCCCCCCTTTGTGGGTTTCGTTTTAATTTGGCTAAACAAAAAAAGAAGTTTACAACCCGCCGAGCAAGGTAATAAACAGTAACCATATCGCATCCATTTGACCGAGAACTATATAGAATTTTCAGCCTTTTCTAACCTTTAGGCCACGTTCTAATTGCATACTGGAGCACACTGGTGCAATGGCGAAGGCATCATGATATCAATACACAACACAGCCACCAACACGCACCACCGGGGGCTTGATGTTCCGAAGGCAGACAACTGGAGAACTTGAGCTATTTTTAGACTACCGCGCAATGGCAACGGCAACCTTTCGCAGCCTTCCCTTCGCAAGTCTATGTTCACGCATCGATCATGAAGTCGATCGTGAGGTGGTGGTGGCGGTGCCCTCGAAAGCAGGGCTCTCCCTCCTTCGCTTTAGACGCACCGTCTGACTCCTCCACCGTGTTGTGGTCGTGATTCATGCGACGACATCCACCGGTGGCGTGTGTTGGGACCAAATGATAAGCAGCGCAAACAATCAAACCACCACGCGCAATCGGAATAAATTGAACAATTTGATTCGTGAATAATCGAATGTAATGCGGCGTCGTCTTGACCGGGACAAGACACGTCCTCGGTTGCAGAGTTTGGCAGTACCTTTTGGCCCATGGGAGTCGTACACCGGTATGGGACGAATGAAGTGTCTGTGAGCTTTGTTAAATATTATGCTTGACGAATTCATTTTCCCCCTGCCTTCTCAACCACTTGTACCGAGAGGTCGAGGAACTATTACTTCGGGCCATGTTCCGAACAATTCCAACACCTGCAGGTCTTGGCTTCTTTGCCTCTTTAATTCCGTACAGTGTCACAGTTGGCAAAGGGCCTTCAATTAGTGCACCATGTTATGGCAACAAATACATCATTCCCACTCAAGGACGCTTCAACTTATTGGTATGTGTACACTGCTCCACTCTGTCACTACTTCCCACACCGCACGTAGACGTTACGGCAGACACCACAGATCAAACGACGTACCAAAGTTTGCAAGGGTTCTCCCATAAATACCGGTCAACATCACCGGCAAAATGAAACGGAAAGAATGCATAATTTCTGCACAAACTGAGCGAATATTGCATTGTTACCGTCACCCGCAGTGAATGATGGCCATCTTCGTTAGCACGGTGAGAAGTATAGAGAGCAATTATATCCATTTCATGGGAACCTCTTCAAATGTATCCCCAAATCCGAAATAAACTTCCATAACTGTACCACTCGTTCTACCCACACGATTCCATAAGTGAATGAACTTTGTGTGGGTTTTTTTGGCAGAAACAATCCCACTCGTTTCTTATCTTGATGCAGAAATGTGAAGAATTTATGTGAATTCTCTTCATCTTCTTTACCAAACAAAAAAAGGAGTTGCGATCTTGATCGATAGCATCAGCACGAGCTTGGCTTTCAATGGGGTCATGAGAAGCGTTGGGCCGCGTCTTGCGACAAGGTGTGAATGCATAATGTCTACATCATATTCAACACACCACGTGTCTTGCCTGTCTGGAAGAATGGCATCTTGTCTCGTCTGAAGGTTTTTTCGTGTCATAAAACTTCCGTATGCAAAAATACGACAACGCCCTGCGTGCGCCCTTGTATGTCAGTAACGCTCCAGTAACCCAGTAACCCATCTGTATTGTCCAGCTGACCCTACCGGCACACCCTGAGATGTCTGAGTGAAAGAAGGTTTTATAGTCTGGTTCAAGGTGATTACACACGGCACTCCAATAACTCACCTCCGCCGCCATGAATGCGAACGTATTGAAACCACCGAAGAATACAGCGACACCGATCGAGATGACCACCATCAGGCCGGACAGTGTGAGGATAGCAACGAGCAGCGAGATCAGCCGGAAGTGTGACCATCCTGGAGTTGTTGGCGAGAAGGACAGCTAAAGAAGGGAGTACATGAAAACAAAGAAACGTATTATTGGTATGGTATGACCGGACGGGACCTTTCCAACCGTAAAGGCCAACGATCTGGATCTGGTTGGATGGACCTTTCCGAAGCGTGGCTGCAGCTAACTAGAACGTCCCCACTGGAGAAGGTTCAATGGTTCACCTTCGTGCTCAAGTGCAACGTACAAGGTCAACAACTCCCGGGAATACAACATCGTACCGAGAGTACGCGTACTCCAAGAAGCACTAAAACTTGCTGCGGCACCTCAGTCAAGAAATTCTACCCACAGCGGAAACGAAAGGCCAACCATCCGTATGGAACGGCAAGACACGACCATCTACAGCTCACGCACACGTTCTGGGTGACTGGATCACTTCTTCGTACTACTCAACAATTCATGGCTAGAGGCTAGAATTCACTCACCAACGTAACGTACTCATAAACTTCTCCTTTTTAAATCAGAATAGTATTAATCATGCCATTCGGAAAAAAACGCGTATGACGCTAAAGCTTGGAGCCCGGCTCCAATGGCTGAGCAACTCGAGCTTGAAACTTGTTAGTTATTGCATGACAAAACCGGTCTACAGTGTCTACATGAACGTCACCGTCACTACAGCTAAGATACGCATACCGTTGTTCACTACATTAAATGCAATTAATGCTCCGATTGGGATTATATTAAACCTCATCACCCTACTTTAACCTTTCAAGAGCGTCCTCCTATTGATACTTCCTTTATCTGATACATTGCAACCGTTCGCCATCATTCCTTTCGTTTTCTTTTAAATCCCCTTCTCACATTCTGCTCATCTTCTAGTGTTAAAGACTGGTGACAGTGATCTATCGATCGTAACACTCTCCCCTGCTTGTGGTGCAAGATGCAAAATTAGCCGCATCATAAATACAGGTGTATTATTAATCGCTGTACAACACTTCCAACGAACCGTTTGATGATAACTTGACGTCGTTAGGGTGCGCTTCTAGAATGCGCTAACCTTGCACCAAGGCTAATGGTGACGGTGAACACGGAGGAGTGACTAAAAACACGAAGATACACATCAGCGTCTACCGCGGACAAGTATTAGTTCTAATCGATAAGCCACTCATGCAACAAACCGCCTCTTACACTGTTGGGGACACAAGTCACTGTCTTGACCGACCAGCACACCAACAGCACCACCATCAAGACTGTTAATTTCGATATAGAGCTTGTTATGTCAAACAGTAGAACCTTTCCTATCATCAATGATCGATTCTCCAGGCAATAGTGCTTCGTTTTTCTATTCATCCATTTAATCGCCTTTCTAACCACGAAGGTTCACGGTAAATAAGGCATCCAAGTATTATTCATAACAACGAGAGCTACAAGAGACACTTATCTGATACAAATTTACCTAAGCAGCAAAAAGAAAACAGCTTTATATTTAGAATGTTCTCAGATAGTGGGGTTACTGTTATGTTATTAAACCTAGACCTCGTCGTAACTGGCAGCAGAACTTCAAAAAAGGTCTACAGGAAAACTGGAAGGAAGTTAAACATGCATTTCCTATCTGCACCACCACAAACCACACACTACCGTCAATCAAATAAATGACATTCATCAAATTCAATTAGACAAAAATAACTCCAATTCCCATGCGGGACAGGTGGGCGCCGCGAAACGTTCTTGCATCAGCATACGTACGTCAGAACGACTAAAACGACGTCGCCCCGAGAAGCAATTTGTCACGCCTCCCTAACGCAATTCTAGCAGCGTAATCAACACCCACCTATCTAATCACCTTCCGCAAGCAATTCTTTACCAAATCAAACGATTAACCTTACATGTTCCAACATTCTTTTGTTGCCATTTTCCATCCAATTTACTTCCATCCCTTCCACCTACATACGTATGCACATTATTGGACCAAGATGCAAGATGGACAAATGCTTCAAACGTTTGCGGGGCATTGTGTCAGTGTCAAGAGGATAAGCGGTGGACGGGCCTGTGCACTATTGTATGCTAATGTTGCCAAGACACAGACCACCCAGTTTCACACGATTCGGACGTCATCAGCAGCAGTGTCGATGGAGCACGTATAAGTTAAGTTCTAATGGCCATAACGCACGACATCCCTGGAGATACTATTCGTTTAGGTCAATCGAACAAAACTCATTGTTTCAAAACGTTGCGAAACTTCTCCTTTCCATAAATCGTATAGAAAAGGAAAGTTACTTCAACTGGCCATAACCTCAACCTGCAGGACATTAAGTTTCGTCTCACTTTCCTTAAGTACGAAATAAAAGTGAAAGTGCCTTCTGCCATTAACATTTTTTTGCGCCCGCTAAGGTGCTGCCATTGCAAGGGATATACAAAAAAAAACGGTCAATATCTGCATGAGTTATACATAAAAACAAAACTCTTCAAAACCCAGTGCTGTATGCGCAACGGCCATTAAAAAACACGCGCACGGCCGGCACTTATTTCCTTTACCAACCAAAAAAGCACCTACAACTTTGTCCAGCGTCACAGCTGTCCCCAATCGGCGACGTGAGCGTGATCGTGAGCTAGCGAGAAAAAAGAAAGATTACTTAACACTAATAATACGCTCTTCTCCAGCGCGAAAGTACACACGGTTCGATCCTTCCAGAAACTTTGACGCCGTGTAGTACGGTGAAGACAAGTACTCGATCAACTTTGCCCACCTCGCACTTTCTTCTGACGGTGCGTAGTGGTCCCGGTCCCTGTTGCGGGCCCGCTTGCATTGTGGTGATTACGTCTGGGACCATTGCTCTGCTCTGCTTGATCGGTAAGTGAGCGTTATTCAACATGCGCAATTGAAGTACCATGAAGGTTTTTTTTGCTTTTACGGCGTCACTGGCACTTTCTAATCGTTAAGCTCTTCCAGAGAAACCTAAAAAAACTCAACTAATCAAATCTATAATTTTGCTAAGCTAAAACGCTCGTAACGAAAATTTTGCTACCACGTCCAACGTTTTAGCCTTGTCATGCTTGTTGATCATCAGCAATAAATAGCTTATTTCCCTTCGACATGACAACACGCACCTTAAGCAGGTATAGACCAATGCGACATTCATCCCTAGTAAGTAAATATTTAGGAAATGATTCTTATCGCTCTCGCAACCACTTCACAAGACACCGTTCAGTCTTGAGCTATTGTCGCGGTGATTAATGTTAGACGCAAAAACACGACGCGACGATACGTTGTTGTGTGGGGAGCTTCGGCCCATTCGTCTATTCTACATGACCCTCGTCTACCACAATCGTTCAGGGATACTTACATACTCGAACCGATCTTTACTGAGCTGTGACAGCAGGTGTAGGAATCCGAGTGCCGAGAACCACGACACCCACAGTATAACCTGCCGGTACGAGTAATGAGAAAAGAGAGTTGAAATTAGCAAGTGTATATCACTGCTTCAAGTAATGACGGTACACCGAAAGGGTCACTTCTAAGTTCATATGTCAAGGTCTCAAAGGTGTACGGTAATGTCTGATCGGCTGCGAAGTCTGCTTGTCCATGTACTTACCTCGTACAAATACTGCACATTAACAACGCCAAACACGAAGATGAATTTGTAGAAGATAAAGTTCCAAAATTTGTCCTTCATGTGCTGCAATGAAGTAAGCAAACAAGAAGATAATAAATAAATGAATCATACGGTAAGAACTCTCTAGAGACTAGTGGCGTGCGTTACTGCTGCCAATATCTTTTCGCCCAATCCACGATTCCCGCGCCTCGGCAAGACAAAGTTGTTAAAGACAAAAACAAACTATTCCTCCCGGCTCCGAATCGACCCAAAACGCTTCTCCTGCGACGAACGCGACATTAAAATAAACTACGAAAAAGGCAATCCAATCGCATTTACGATCACCAACGGGAATGGTGGAAGTTGTCAGGTGAAGCTATACAGAGCGCCAGCCAGTGCCATTTGATATTCAAACAAACAAACTTTTTATCGGGAAACGGTTAAATTCGATAGCAAATTAAGATTCCGGACGTAAATACCAAACAGGTCTGCAGAAGTTATCTTTTCCAAATGCCGGAGTATAATAATGGTTATAATGAACTCCAGCGGCAAGTTTGCAGGATACAGCACCACATTGATTGATACATTTCTCTTACAGTTTGAAGATCTTATAACCTTTTGTAAACCAAAAACCCCCGGTATGGCAAATCCATTAGTCAATTCTTGCACTGCATAAATCTTGAGGAAACTTCAACATGGATGGCGACGTAATCGTTTCCCAACAAAGGAAAACCCCCTAACTTCGTCCTATCCCACGTACATGCTCTAAAAACAACCGGTTTAGCGATCACATCTCGATCGGATTAGCAAAAAGAAATCCTCATTTCCGTTCCACGACACCTAATCTGGAGACCTTAAATCTGATCCAAATAAAACTATTAAATGCCTTATCTGGACACTTCCCTCCAAAAGGAATCGAATCCACCGGCAAGCCGCAACCGAAAGCGATCGCTTTCAATTCACAGTGCTTTGTCAATCACCGTCACTGGACATGGCTGGTGCCCAGGCTGACTCCATCACAAGGTCAATTTCAAAGAATGTTCACCTTTACGTCTAAGAATTTTAGAAGAAACTCCTCCGTCTAAAAAGTTTCGGAGGGGAGAGATAATTTTAAAAACCGTACCCTGCATTGCATTATCCTTCATTGGTGGTTTGTTCTCTCTATCATGGTCTGCAAAAAAAAAAGTTAATCTAGGCTAATGGTAGGTCTTGTGCACCGTCGTATCCGCTCACCGCACATAGCGAAGAACTACGCAGAGTTGCCCACGTGTGTCTTAAGATACTACCTTCTGAAGTTCAATCACACTCCACCACACTGTTGGCGGTGCCCGGTTAAGCGGTCTCTGCACTCCAAATCATAATTCGCATAATTATGCTCTCCTCCGTTACCGAACCAATCGAAGGTTGCGTCGTGTATAAGCAAACATCCTTCCATGCCCCGCCGGTAAGCACTTACCTGCTGTTCGGATATCCGCAGCTCACCGAAGACGAACTTCTGTATCGATTTGCCGAGCAGTATCAGGCAGCAGTACGCGGTGTTGATTAATGTCTGTAGCAGTAGAATCCGGTCCGGTTCCGTCGATTGGCGCCGATGAAGCGTGAAAGAGAAACACAAGCAAGAGATAATGTTAGAACAATTATATGCGAAACGTAATCAATGCGATAAAGTTAGCGACAAAACCAAACGAAAAAAAAACAGAATGCGTCAGGGGACAAAGTCAAAGTCGTCGTTTACAGCCTCCAGTCGAGCTCAACGCGAAAGTGAAAGCCGTTGCGAAAGTTTCAGATTCATCCGCCATCCAACATCAAAAAATAAAACACGAAGGTATAAACATATCGTGGACGCTATAGGTTTGCTAATTTCCTATCCACCTTCTTTTCGTGATCCGCTTTCCACAATTTGTCTCTTGCCTTTCACCAGGAAACGATACAGGCTAGGAAGACCACCGGTGCCAATAACTCGATAAGGGAGGTACTCATTAGAATATACCGCTCATCTATCGACGATGGCATCACTGTAGTGCTTCACCGAAGGCTGATCATCACGTAACACACGTCCACAAGGAATCGAATCCAGTTCTCCTGTATGTGGATGAATAATTTGGCCTGTTGCATAAGTTTCATCGGAAGCCGAGTGTCGTACGGGCGTTGAACTTCGGGAACCTGTATAATTATTGTTTGCGCTGGACAGAGGCGCATCACATTTCAACGATGGACGATCTCTAACGGATTTGCTGAAGCGGAAATCAAAACATTTATGCAAAGAGATGTGCTCGATCGCGACGGGAATTCTGCGCCTGTCAAGCGTAAAACTTCTACAGTAATAGTAGCTTTTCTTAAACGAATATCTCTAATGCCGTTAAACATAATTACGATCCAGGTCTACCCTATTTACAATCAACAAGAGTTCTTCAAAATTCGGTTAAAAAATCTCCGAATCAAGAGAAGCATCTCTCCGTCCGTTTAGTGTCCAGAATCGACACTACACTGTGCTGAATCCAAAACAGAAACAAGGCCAATGGTACTAGTCATTCAACGCGAACAACGGACTAAACCTCAAGACACGCTCTAATGCTCCCGTGCGTTCGCTACCACAACGATGGCGCACCAAACGCGCCTTAATGACAGGAATGGAACAAACGTGGAGTGCGAACACCAACAAACGGCACCATTTGAAGCTCCACCTTCATCGGTGCCTAGATAATAATTCACATTCAGACACGCGCTCGGGCAATAAATAAGCTCCAAATTCCGGCGGTTCTCCCCAAACACACGGTAGGCCAGATCGGTTCCAGTGTGTCGATCTCTGTGTCAAGGTCTGTGGTCTGACTGGCGTATTGTAAAGTTAAGGTGATGAAATCTGACCGCAACATTAGAACAACGGATTGTTTGAGCATTTTTTTTTTGTGTTCACACTCAAACAAGCGAAAGGAATCTTTGCGGTTGTAGAACGATCGGCTGAGCTGTACGGAAAGCGGGCGTTGAGTCATGCTTAATTTGGGAAGCTGTATAGATCTAGCTTTTTGGACATCATCAGGTGGGCTATAACGCTTTTGTGGAGTTCGTCTAAAGCTTATTCGTATTCCAAACATACAACGGAATAGAATTCTTTCCCATCTTAAACCGTATTCCACACTTACACAAAAATTACACCTCAAATTCACTCTCTAGATTCGAGAGTGGTAGCTCCTGCTTCACCGTTAGTTTTTCCAAGTCCCGTGGTTGTATTGGTCACACAAAAGGCACAATAACAAGACATAAAAATCGCAACTTCTTCAAATCTTAAATGTCACCAGCGAACTCTCTCAAACGATCAGGTGGAATCAGGCTTACACCCAAAACCGGGTCTAGACTTTAGAGGCCTTGAGCTCATCTGCACCGTTGCATCTGTTCATTTGGAGACGCCCACCAAGAGTTACTTCTTTGAACTTGACAGTGAAACTGTAGTTTACCCTTACTGCAGATAGCACTGACAATGAGGCCTCTTGCGTGACATGCTCGTCACAGGAAGTTCCTTTTTGCGATGATCCAATTAGGACGTCCCTGGGTGTTACCAACTGTCCGCATCCAGAGAAAACCTACCAGTCAGCTTTTTCCTACGTGCTCCCCTTCACTGACAACGTGACCATGTTTCGGTGATTGCAATTCTGGAGTTTTTCTGTACAAAAAACCCAAAAACCCCATCCGATCGAGTTCTCCAATGAACTGTTGCAACCAATCCGGCAAGTCTTCCACACGAGAGTGAGAGGAATATGTTTTTTAAGTTTTACCCAGACTTTAAAAATGTACTCTCTCGAACTCCAACCAGGGTTCGTCTGTTTTACCTCGCGAAACGGTGCTGTATCACCACCCGATGGCTTCAAGGTCGCAGAAACTACTTCACTTTTTGCTGGCACTTTGTAAAGTCCCCTTCGCAAGCAAACACACACCGAAAAGCAAACTCGTTTGTCCATGGATTGCGGAAATCGGATTCCGTTCGGGCGGTTCTTCCTTCGCGCTCTCGCTCTACTCTTCGGGTCTTCTTGTATGCCAAAGCTAAACACACCAACAGAACCCGGTGGACTGTTGCTATGTATTGTGCCGTTGTGTCATATCCGTCAGAACAAAGTCATACTTGCAGCACTCGTTACTGTATCTCATGTACCCTCTATGATACTCTACAGCTAAGCTGTTAACAAAGGTAAGTAAATAAAAAATGGTCAGTTGTACTCACCCAAATGCAAAATGGTTCCGTCGCCATAAACGACACCGTATCCTTCAGGTACGCGCCAAGCGTTCGGGTATCGTTGCCCACCACCAACCACCGCTCGTCCCCTTCGACTGGCGAGTCTTCCTCTACTCCATCGGGTGTTCCACGCAGCATTTGGCGTAGATCGGACAGGTCAGCTGCGGCTAATATTTTTTCCTCGAGCGTGTCGATTTCCTTCACCGACAGTAAGGATGCACCTGCGCCGGCACCCACCTCCAACTTACCGCCAGCTCCCTCAACCGCACCGTCTATCACACCAGCAGGTCCTCCGGAGGGTGTGCTGCTGGCGGTGGGTGTGTTGGAGATGGCGGCCGTCGCTGAAGTAGTCGTCGCTGTCCCCGACACCGTGCTCGTCATGTTGGTGTGTTGCCTCCAGTTAGGATCGCTGGTCATTGTGAGGGCATAGTAGAGGCAGGCAGACATCAGCAGCACCGTGACGCTGGTGTAGACGCGCACAGACGGCAACGGCACGGAACCGTTCAATGCTACTGGCATTTTTAACAGGTTGAGATCTTCGTGTCCTACGGGATCTATCAGTTCGGCTCAGATAAAACAGCAAAACACTTTCCCTCTTTTTCAGTCCATTTACATGCGATCCTCGATTCGATCTTCTCCTTCGATTCTCCCACCGGAGCTAAAGATAAAGAAAATAAATAAAACCATTAGCTACATTTGAAAAAGGATAACATTCATCAACTTAAATGACCACCCAACCATTAGTTACTCCACGAAATTGACAGCTAGTGGCGCCTGAGGGATTGTGGACATTGATTTATTGGAAATCGGACATTCGGTGCTGCCATACAGTGAAGATTTGGCTGCGATCGGCAATCGGCATTGATAAATCGTCTTTTCCCGAACAAGGTCGCGTCCGGTGACACAAGGACAACGGTGCTAACGGTGATCTCCTCTTCTCCACGCGGGGCCTGGCATTTAGGATGCAATCAACCGGTTTAGGACCCCCAAACCGACACTCAGAAGGTTTATTTTTTTTAATAACAATTTATCAAAAATGTCACGCAAACTCGTCCCACACCCAACTATCAAGGGCAAGAATTTTTCTTCGGTTTCTTTTATTTTCTAAAAACAAAAATCTTCCCCCACGGTGGTGGTGTGGGATTTATGAATATTGATTTTGCGAAGAAGAAGTTGATCTTTTTTTGCTTTGTTTTGAGGTCACTCTTTGCAAGAAAAATCCTTTTTCCACTCTCCAATAAAAATCTGTTCGAACGTGTTTCGGACGAGCTCTTTTGCGAAAACATCGTCCACAATAAAATCAATCCAATATTGTTGAAGGTTAGCATTTTTAGCAGGCTAGAAACAAAATGTGAAAGTGCAGAAGGTGTCAAAAAAAAGCAATACCTTCTCCATCCTTTATTTATGACAATTTTTAACCTCGGCCTTCTCACCTTCCCTCCTCATCGTTTTTGTCCCAAGCCGGCCAAGGAAAGTGGAGTTCCTTCTGCTGTTAAAGGGGACCAAGTTTAAGGGGCCAGATATCTTATCGTACATCGTCTAATTATTAGTTTGGCAACAGGTCCTTAGCGATATTACGGGCCTTTTTCAACAAACATTCATTTGATTAATTTGTACCTTTTAAGAACATTCAAATCATATTTAAATGTTCGAAGGAGATCGAATTAGTTTCTCGTCTGTGGTCTAATATTAAGCTTAGGAGTTTGCTTTAATTGCTTATAAATCTCCCCAACCATTTACTGACCATTTGTGTGGCTTAATTAATTTACTCATTGCGTAAAAGTCACCGACACCAACGACCCATATAGAAGTCGGATGCAGATAAGCCATAGGCTTACAGCCACATACGTTTGTTAAGTCAATACGCACAATCCGCACGTAAACACTGGAAGATTAGAAGCATTTGCTACGTAATTCCACAAGAAAAAAAAAGGTCAAAACACACAACCCCTTATTATCGCCACAATGATCGAACGGATTCCGCTGTCGATTTGTGGTTTCATCGATTACAAAGTAAATATTTTCGAACGGCAGACGTTGGGGGTGGTCGTACCGTTCGTATTGGTTCCGACCTTTCGATGGACCTGTATATACAGTGTTCCTATTTACAGAATCATCCCCCACAATTAAACACGTTGCACGAGGAAAGCTAACATTCCAGCAGCAAATCTGATTGGAAAATCCATTAGCTGCGTCCTGTCGCTATTGATTTGATAAACAAACCCAAGGAACATAACCGTTTATCCAGTGCTTCTGCAATATCTTTCCACTGTGATCGTTCGTTTTAATAGCAGCACATGCTAATTACTTTGCCAATGCAGATCCTCAGTTCATGAGTTTAGTTTACGCTCTCTCGTTCTCTTTTTTAATGATTTAAAAAATGGACAAAATTTAACATAACAATAGAAAAATATCCTTTCAGTACAGTTTTCTTCACACACATTTTAACAAACGATCATCAAAACCCCAAAACAAACTAAAAAAAAAGGATGTTTTTCTGAAGAAGATTCCTGCACCCAACGGTAAGATCGTGCGATCGCAGAGGTGAATGAAATTTGACTGAACCAAAAAAAAAAAACAAACAAAAGCCGTCCGCTTCAGCTCATTCTTGCTGCTGCGCTAACTAAATTTAGCACATCTGTCGTGAGCTAGTGGTACGAGCGCAAATATTGCGCATAATTTTCCTTTTATTCGACCCCAGAGAGAAAGCAAAACAAAAACGTAAAACACCTGACTGGGACGGAAAAAAGGTTTTTTTTTGTGTGTAAAATTTGTTGAGAATAAACAATGGTTGACTATTTCGAGGTGATCTCTCGCTCAGGAACATGAAAATAATGCATTTATTAAAAAAAGTTGCAGACCTCTCTGAGAAAAAAGTCAAATCTCAGGAAAATAAACAAGGAATGGGGTGTTAAAGAGCCAACAAGTTAAATTTTGGATACGAATTGAAATTTGGTTGTAATAATTTATAGATTTATTATGTATTGACGCAATTCCTCTCACTTACAAAAACTGCTCAATTATTGTAATAACTTTTTAATAAATACAGAATTCAAGTCGTTCTAAAAAAACAAATCAGCTGTAAGACTCCAATTTGGAGCTTCAATTCGTGCTCAATCTTGAAGATCAGTTTTGTCAAAGAACCTTCTCATAAGGTTTGTTCCTTCTTCTTCTTCTTGGCCTTACGACCTGTTTTGGTCATGTCAACCATAACATTGGCTTAATGGATATATATTGATACCACGTAGTGGTGTGAAAATTAGTCCCCAAATATTGGGGAAACACAGTCCAGATGGGATTCGATCCCCAGCCCAGTCAGTCGTGTGAAGCCGTGTCATCGCCTCTACCATCTTTACCACCGGTCGTGTTGTTGCATAGCCTGCTTAAATAGATATCCTTATTTACACGATTATCTATTCCCATAGAAACAACTTTCTTCCAACAACTTTTTCAATCAACTACTAAAACTTCATCCCCATTCCGTGCACACTAAACTAGACTGAAGGTCAGGTTCAGCGATTCGTAAACCCCGATTGGTGGCACGTTGAGCATTGAGGCTGGCACAAAACAAACTGTGACATAATTGTGACCGCACACGGATCCGTAATCCGTCGTTTTAATCTGTTGGAGTTCGCATTTTCCGCACGCTCGCACACGCGTGCCACTCGGGAAAGCGAACAAATACAGCAATATATAAAAAAGACAATCAAAACACACAAACAGTACCGTTGGTTTGGGCCATTTGTATGTAAGGAGACATTTTTCGGGGACTTAAGAAAACAATCGACTAAAGTACAATAGCGATCATTACAAAGGTATGGTGTACCAACGTGACACAATTCGATGCAAAAGTGTCGAAACATATGCTCAATTACTTTATGGAAAAATTGCCCCACGTTGTTGCAAACACTCCAGAAAATGAACAAATTAAGCTGCCACTCAGCAAACCAGCCATCAGCCTGGTAGGACGATCACGTAACTCACGGACCCTTGAGTGGTGACTTTCTTCCGGGATTGGAGACTTGCGGTGGATATATCGAACGGTTGAGTCCACGGCAGGCAAAAGGGCAGATAATTGCGTTGCCACCAACCGGTACGTGACAACCGGTTTTGAGTATAGGGAAAGAAGGTTGTCTTCCACACCCAATACCGCAAATGGAAGCCATACTATATCACCATCTATTCGATGACCTTTTGAGCAGTTTTGGATCAAAACATTAGGGAGCCATTCTAGCGCCATCGGGTCTTCCGCTCTCCCCCAAAACGTCAACGCTCTACACAGCCCTTAAGTACCACCTAGCTGCGTGATAAGATAAATTCAACCAGGTCAATTAGAAACTCCTCCACCCCGTAGACAGCAAGTATTTGTTGTTCGGGCTGAGCTAACCGCACAAACGTGTAAACAACACTTCTTATCATCCGCCCCGCGCTGATAAGACCGATCGTTTGTTGCGCATAAACAACACACGGTCACGGAAAGGTTTTCTTCCTCTGTTTTTATTTTCTTACGTGGTAAAAAACGATAAGAGGGTACAGGGTGGTAGTAGCAGCAGTAGACGGCGGATGTCTTTTAAATGTTCCTTGTGGTGTTCCCGGAAACGATTTTCCACCCTGCCTGATAGTGAAAGGAATTGCAATTGGAGACGGGGTCGGGTAGATACCTGACAGACGTGCTAAAATGTGAAACACTCGTCGGTCAACAAGTAAGTGGCCAGAGTTACAAATATCTGTGGCATACTTCCTTGTACAAGCAAGGTGGGAAAAACGCAAATGAGGTGAACCGTTTTTTTCTTTTACTTAAAAGATGTTTAAAGTACAGAATAACGTAAACATTGTGTCGGGAATTTCTACACAAATATTTTGCTACCTTTAGGAATTATGCAAAGACAGACAGGTTAAACCAATGGAGGATCCAATGGGAAGGTAGAATCGGATGAGGAACCCCGAATATTGTTAAAGCTCATCAAGTCATCAAGTAAAGCAGGATGTCGGCCCGTAATCTCCATCAAAAATATTCTTCATTTGGGGGCTTTAAAGATCGTCTAACGTTAGCAAGCCACATCCCTTTTCTTGGCTTTCTTAATCAGATTCTGACGGCTTAGGTCTTACTGTTGGTATTGAGGTGTTCTAGGTCAAGACCTAAAAATGTTATTCGTCAAAACTAATTCATCCATTCCCAACCCACCCACTATCAATTGCGGCCAAAAGCGAGACTTACCCCTAATAAGACATCCGGTGTATGATGAGATCGCTTCCTACGATCAATCACAAGATGACAGGTGGGAATCAAACACCGACGTTACTAATCACAAAACTCAGTATTCCGGCCGTTTCCCTGTTTTTAGACGCTCCGACGACGGAATAACCTACTTTTTTTCTATCAACCACACACACACACACTTTCTCGTCGGCGTACCTCGGATGCCGCAATGCGAGATTGTTGGGGATATAAAAATACCGAAAACAACATTCACCCACTGATCTCTACACACTCCCGTTTTTTCCCGTTTTTGACAGCTGCGGGATACACCTGGTTTGCTTCTTTTCCGTTTCCTTCGCAACGGCACACCGTTTTCGATGAAAAACCCGGTAGGCTGGGGTTCATTAATGTGCGTCTTTCATTCAACTGGGGGGATATTCTTCCGCGATTCTTCTTTCCCAGCGGTGGATTCTAACTTTCACTGCACTGCGCACCGGAGTAGTTGAGGTTTGCGTTGTTGATGACACAATGATGCACCCATTTTCATCTGCCCCGTACTGTAAAGTCGGCAACTAACACACTGGGCCGAAAAGCACACATACAAACAAGAGACGTGAGGCTGCAATTGAGGAGAGATTAAGACACACTTTCTTCACCGAACATGCTTTACGCTTTCAACATCATCCCCTGATGATGCTGCTGCTGCACATTCATCCCCTTATTCAAGTGACACTTTTATCGACATCGATCTCTTTTGCATCCGAACCCGATTTCGTTGCACCACCCACCCACACACACACAATAGCCCATTCATTTCATTCATGCCTTTCTTCTTTGCCCTTTTTTTTCAACGTGGGTTTCGTTTGCTTTTTACATCGCGATTTTTTAGCAAACACACAATCGATATCGAATCACACACACAAACACACATTCTGCACCACGTACCACGATAGATGGAGCAAGATGAGGCGAACGGTAAAAAAGAACAGTAAAAGGCGATTCGTCCTCGAACAGAAATAGAACCTCGAAGAGATTATGCTACCCGCGGCCACCACACTTTTGCAGCTCTACGTCGGCTTACAAGGGAGACATTTGCACAGATGGAAAATAGCTTATCCTTACAGAGAAAGAACCGCCTTTTACTTGCCCTATCGATTACCCACCGATTAAAGGTGAAAGAATGCTTCTGAAGCACGCCAACACCACCCACTCCCAACACTGCAGAGAGACGTACGGGGGCTGCCAGTTTTATTTCCAATATATTTCACCCTCCCGTGATGATTGCACTGCCTTTGCTTCGCTGCCGTGAAGGCAACAAATAAAGATCATCTGACTCCGCCTGCACACATCGAAACGAATGCCCACGACCGCATGCACCACCACCATATACTCACTTCCGACGCAGCGGGAAAGCAACTGCTGCACGATTACGACAAACTGTGTAAATACGTTCCCTACGGCACACCGCAGAACACTTGTTCACTTTTCAATTTTCGCAGCGCAACCAACGCACTGAGCCGGGTGTACCAACGACGAGGAAAGGTTTATCGCGCGTCGCGAACTGTTCCGCGGAAACAATCACAACAATGCGCGAGTCGCGAACGAGAAGGTAACGGTATCTGAATTGTTCACATGGTGTGGTTGGATCTTGGCGGCATACTTTGACAGTTCCCCAGTACAATTGACAGTTGCCGAACAGCGCCTGATTAGATCGGGGTTTTTGTTTTTATTCCTCTATACAGGCAGTATTTTTATTAAAAGTAACACTATTGGTCTGCAAAATCTCCATAAAACATAATGCAGCCACACATCAACTAAACAAGTTAATTGTTTAGGAGAACTGAAATGTTTTCAGTATAAAGATTTAAGACAAATATGTTCGCCTGCCCTATAGACCATGGCCTAAGCAATGGCATATTTTGACAGTTTTGCAACCTTGTATCTTTGTTTATAGCGGGAGATTCAACACTCGAGTAGCCGCCAACGACCGCTGATTGATAAGTTTCTTTAGTAACCGTTTAAAATCCAGTATAATTCCACTAGTATTTATTCATTCCAATTACCATGAAATATTATAAAATCACTCTCAAATGTATGTATCAAAATGAAGTAAAATATTTAAAAATACTCAATCCATTCATAACTGCTAAAAAGTGTCATCATTTCTGTAATACAAAACACATCACACATGTACGACGCATTTGTTCCGAGTACATTTCATCATCCTTTTAGCACATAAATGTTTCGCCCCTCTCATATGATTGCACTACCTTTGTCGTTTCCCCTGCACACCACACGCCGTACTCGAAACGTACTTATGGGTCGATTTTTAATAGTACCATTACATATAATAATAATTGTATAATATTATTCTGTTTCTTCATCTTTTGCTATCTCTCTTTTCTGCTCTCGCGTATGCAACCATTCCCCAGCTCGTTTCTTATTTGTAAACTGTTCCATTTTTTGTTTTACTTTTCTTTCTCGTTTCGAAAATCATCACATGTTTTGCTTGCCATCTCTGATTACCCTACGCAAGTGTGCCTTCCGCGCCATGATGACAAGTCTGCTTCTAATTGTATATACGTTTACGAAACATTCCCTTTATAAAACGTAACGTTGCGTTAATGCACTTTCATCTTCTTTTCATTTCCCCCTATAGGACATACCGTTTCCGTTTAACCAACTCTTTTTGCTAGCTACACACGTCGGTGTGTGGTTTCGTTTGCGTTAAAAATTTGCAAATCTATGATTGCACTTGAAAAATTCAAAAACTCAACAAACCCAACCGGCCCGGTATCTGCGCTGATCATCACAGTGTACGCATCGGTCCCGATCCGAATCCCTTCGCGTTCGACACACATGAAACCTTCAAATTGTCGTTTCCTTATCATTAGCCTTGACTTTCGTTTAGAACCCTTTATAGTTTTGCTAGGCACCTTCAAATACCTAATCTAACGACCATTCCGTAATCCTCACTTTAGGCTCGTTTTCGCTACTATTGTTACAAAGTGAAAAAGTAAACAGTCAATCAGTCAATGAGTTGCCCCTCTGCGTTTCGCTTCATCACTTGCCTTTACACACCCAACAACACAACGCGATATATTCGAGTATCTCATCTTCTGGCTAGTTCAATCGATTGAGTACAGGGTTAACTACGCCTCACGTGCTTTTCCACTAGCTGTTTTTTTTTTTTGGAGTCACAATCAGGAAGGACCGATCCGATAGACGTTGCCATCCATGTACAGCAACACACTATAAAACATACTCCCAAACAACAAGATAGTCTAGTACCTTACACGCAATAAACATTTACCTAAGCCAACGAAATTGATTAAAAAAAGAACATACTCCACACCACGGTACACATATTTCGAACGAAAGTAACGCACAAACAAATGAGTCTACTAAGATGTACTAAGACTAACGGACAATTATACTACAAACAAGATAAACATAAACTGAACAAAAGCTACACTAAAACGTTTGCACATCTTATTAAAATTATACAATCATCAGCATCTACACGCAACAAAACGCTTAACCAATAACAAAACGGAACGAGGAGTATATAATAACGATGAGTAACGGGTGCCGGTTCCCGTTTTTGAGCGTGATAGCAAAGTTGAATAAATATATTATGTACTTATGCATCGCATAGCTACCGTCTCCAGCGCGTATCTAAACTAGCAGATATACTAACTAAAATTTCCACCGTCCCTATCCTCTATCCAGCCACAATGGTTAGGCAACTTTCTTACTAACTACGGGGGAGTTTGTTTTTGCTAAATACCTCCTGGAGCTCCATTTTTTCCCATTTGCTAGAATATTTTCTATATTCACAAACACATATAC
Organism: Anopheles minimus; assembly: GCA_000349025.1. Classification (NCBI taxonomy): domain Eukaryota; kingdom Metazoa; phylum Arthropoda; class Insecta; order Diptera; family Culicidae; genus Anopheles; species Anopheles minimus. The sequence continues at coordinate 1,811,264 of KB663721.1, forward strand.
AACACGCACACACAGCTACATATATATGTACGAAATAAAAATACACTATAACAAACTAATATAGGAGGAGGAGGAGGAGAGTCTGGAAGAATATTAAAATAGCTACACCTTAAAACTATTTCGATATCGAACGGTGCGGTTCGATCGATCGAAACCTTCCGTAGGTTCTGTTTTGCTGATGATTCATTGTAGCACAGAGCTCTACCGTTTCTTATCGGTATTGCTCGGATATTAGTGTCTATTTTGAATGCTCAGTCTTGCACAGTTGACGACTTCGCCGCCTAGAGTCTCCCACGATCACTCCCTAGTGGTCTAGATACGTGTCATGAAGCTCTGTACTTGCAGCAGGCTCTTGACACTGTCGTTGTACTTCACCAGGACCACCTTCGAGGCGTGGATGTTGAGTTTCTCACCGGCACACAACAGCTGCAGACAGTTGGCCCGGGTCAGAAACTCCTCGATCTTCATCTCGCGTATCAGTTCACGTTGACTGTTGGCCGAATTGTTTGGACATATCTAGACAAGAAGATGTAAGGAGTTAGTAAGATCAACCTCCTGGAACCCTGTTTATGCCCATATGCCCGTTATCTACCTGTTTCAGTACGGCATCTTTCGATTTGAACTTGAGAAAATTGCAAAGATCACTCATCAGCATCCAACGCTCGTTGTGCTCATCCTTCAGCACGTAAAGCGGTGGCAACGGTCGATCCGCTTCCTCATACTCGAAGATCACCTCATCGTCCTCCCCATCATCGCTACCGGCGTCATGCAAATCCAGATCTTGCTGTTCCGCATTTGTTCGATCCTCGCCGTTGAATAATTTTGTTCGAGGAACAATTCCATTCGCCGGACGCTCTTCCTGCTTCGGTAGTTCGCGCTTTATTTTGCCGTTTCTCAACCCAACGGGCAGGTTGTTTTCCGTTGATACGCCATTCCGTTTGCGGGTCGAATCGCACGTACCGGCCGACGAGTTGGTGGTAACACTTTCACCCACCTCGTAGTGCATTATGTTGGAGTTTGAATCGCATCGTTTACTGGAGGCGGACGATATCACACCACTGCTGGTACCGCTCGTATCCAGTGACGTTAGGCCATCGTTTTCATCGAATCCCGGGATGTCCGAGAATATATTGCAACCACTTTCTTCTGGATCTGAAGATAATAAAGAAAACATTAGTTAAGCAACCTCAGAGAAGCTAGGCGTACCATCGGGAACGTACCATGAATCTTCCAAGGTCCATCAAACTTCCAACCAATCTTGTTGGGTGCCATACTCTGCACATCGTTGAGGTGGTGCTCGAGAAAGAGCGTCATGTCATCGCTTTCGGATAGCTGGATCGGTGTCATGCCGGCGTATGTCGCCAGTACAGGATCAGCACCAAACGCCAGCAGCAACCGGACGATCTCCACGAACGAGTTTTCCACTGCCTCGTGTAGTGGGCGCATTCCAGATGGAGCTGGTTCCGAATGACTGGCGCCATACTGGAGCAAGTAGTTGGCAATATCGAGATGTCCATTGGCACACGCCTCGTGCAGTGGCGTATAACCCGCGTTATCCTTCAGATCTGGATCCATATCCAACCGTTCCAGGCAGTACACGATGACGTCCTACAAAACATGAAACCATCATCCAATGAAACCCTGTAAATCTATCCTTGTCGTCCCCCTTCTTTAACTTACCGTGTACCCCAACCGAGCCGCCTTATGCATGACGCTCTCACCAACACCCTTCTTCAGCACCCAGCTGCGGATCTCCTTACTGATGTGAGTCTCATCTTTTCCCTCCATGTTCTCGAATGCTGTAACCTTCCGTACAGCTATCGAACCATTCAAACCATTGCCACCGGACGCCCCATGCTGGTGTGGATGGTTACCGTGATGATGCTGTTGCGACGGTTTCTTTTTCTTGCGGATGTAGTCAAACCCCGAACTACCTTTGCGCCGTGATGTGCGATGGCCACGGCCACGTTTCTTGGGTGCGGCTGGCACCACCAAATGGCCACTGCCCGATGCGGACACATTCGCGTTCAGGATCGCCGGCCCACCCCGAAAGGACAGAGGCGTACCGGGAAGATCCCGCTCACCTCGCTCGGATGCGATCGACGGTGTATCACGCTCGGAGTCTTTCATCCGCACGCTCCCATCTTGCGTATCATCATCTTCCTCCTCGTCTTCCGCTTCTTCCTCTTCCTCTTCATCTTCTAGCGGTTCCTGTTTAACAGCTGCAGCCGCCACACCACCATCGAGCTCATCGACAATACGATCATGGTTGCGCATCAACTCATTGTACCTTTCGTCGAATGTCACATTCTGAAGGCCCTCCTCCAACAGTGGGGCTTGTGCAGGCCCACAGCTGAGCGGCGGTGCCGATTGAGGCCGCTCATCGTCTCCACCGAACACTTCACGGATCATCTCTTTACTCTGCATCGCTTTCTGTTCGGTGCGCGTGCGTGACTTCAAGATGGCAGTGTCAAAGAGGGATTTTTTCTTCTTGCTGTTCTTGCTGAAGAGGGACTCTGACTCGGCCCCCGGAGTCGGCAGTAGTTCGAACTCTTGCTTGGGTTTAGCATTCTCACTGCTGGGCGTGCTGTTGGTGGTAGCCTTTCCACCACTTTTTGCCCCCTTTCCTCGGCCACTACTCGACGATGGCGTCGGTTTCGCTTCCTGAGCCACAATGCACCGACGATGCAATAGCTCTATGATAGATTGGAACTTTTTACCATCGTCAATCTTTTTACGCTCCTGTCGGTTATGTTCCTCTTCCTTCACTGTCACAGCACCTGCTGAGGAAGAGGTTCCTGGCAGGGGATGCTGCTGTTGTTGCTTGGCCGCAGCCTTCGTTTTGATGCGTTTTGGTGGTGCTGATCCAACATCCCGCTGGTTGAGTTTCTTTCTAATTTCCGTGAATGTTTCCGATCCATCACTATGATGTGGAGAATCCAGATCCGGTAAGGAAGTCGATATCCGATGCATGTATAATCCACCATCGATCGTGATCAACTCGGGCGGTACCTTAAGCGATCGCTTGTACTCATACAGTTCTTTCTCCCAGCCGGGATAGAAGTGATCCGGAGGATCAGACGATGTCGTTGTCTGATTCAGCTCTTTCAAAGATTTCTTCACCCCAGCCAATGCCGAACTGGAGGAGGCACCGGCCCCGCTACCCTTCTTCTTGGTGGATGATTCACTTCCTTTCGCCGAGGTAGTGCTTTCCCGACGGGAGCCACTTTTCGTGGAGCTACTGGTCGGTTGCTTTCGGGATGACTCCTCAGTGGCTTTCTTGGCCACTTTTCGAGAGCGCAAACGCTCGGACAGATCCACCCGACCTTCATCCTCACTCGAACTGTCCGCCGACTCGCCTGAACCAGCCGACGAATTTGGCGCGTTTTTTGAAGCCTGACGTGTTCGTTTGCGTGAAACAGCGTTGCCACCTGCCGCTTTTGGACCATCCGAATCCGACTCTACCATTCGAGATTTCGATCTTTTCGGGATTGGTTCGCCAACGGACAGTTTGCGGGCTTTTGTCTTCTTAGTCGGTGTCCGTTCGCTGTCAGCACGGTTCCGGCCTACCCGTTGACTTTGTGACGGATTCGGGCAGTTTTCTACGATCTTATCGTTGCGCAATACTTTACTATTTGATCGTCGACGTTCAGCTTCCCGTCGGCTGCGTGAACGCGTCATGGTTTCTTCCGCTTCTTCCTCCTCCTCTTCGGACGATGAGGAAGAAGAACTAGCGGATGACGAATCCGATGACGAATCTGCCTTCGAGCGTGAGGTGGTACGTGGTTTCGCGAGCTTCTTCTTAACAGTACTACTGGTGGCCCTCTCCTTCTGATCATCGTTACACGTTGATCCTTCGCACACCTTACTTCCATGCTTGCCTCCTGCGCTATTGCCACTGCCGGAAGATCCTCCCGTAGTACTAACGGTCGCTCCTCCTTCACGCTTCTTTGCGGAATCACTGTTGGTCGTGCCGGAACCATTCTTATGCGGTGTACGTACCGCACGAGATTCTTCGTCCGAACTGAGATCACTGTTCTCGTTCGGTTCCTGCTTGATCGCACCCGTCTGACATCGACTGTTGGTTGACTGTTGGGCACGCTTAACGCCAGTGCCTTTTGGGCGACCACGTTTCCTTGGCACTTCATTCTCTGGCTTCTTTAACGCCGGTGCATTGCCCTCCGCAGATGAAGAGGAAGACGAGGATGAGGACCGAGAACCTGGTCCACGGATACGCTTCCGTTTCGCACTGCTCGCTAGCGTATGTGGCACACGTTTCTGCGTCTGTTTGCCACTTTCATCTTGACCACCGCCATCGGTTGTCACGTCACCGTCCCCATCGGAAGACTTAAGCGACAGTGCCGGTACGACACTCGAGCGCTGACGTAGCTTACGAACGCGTGCCTTCGCACGCTGAGCAGCAGCCTTGGCAGCCCGTGCCGTTTCGCTATCTGTGCTACTTGAACGGCCTAGTTTAGCTTCATGCTTCTGCTCCAATTCGAATCTTTGCTTTTCGCGTTGATTGCGCGCCGCCTTCTCCGTTTGTGCCATCATCCCGACGTGCACTTTCCCGGTGTCCTCCTGTCGCTGCTCTTGATCCTTGTGCTGTTGCTGGGACTGTTGGCGAAGTAGCAGCAGTGGTTTGTCTTCATCGCTCGAACTCTCGCTTCCATTTCGAGCACTCTTGAGACGGTGCGGTGAACGAGCAGAATTGAGCACTTCCTTCGGAATGGCCGATAAGTCCGTCGTAGAGCCTTCGGCTACCGAAACCGCAGTCGCTTCGATCGCATCGATTGCGGGCCAAATACGACCACCAGCCGATACCGTGCCGGCCGTTCGTTTCCGTCGGCCACGCTTTTTGCCCGTCTGCAATTGTTCCACAAACTCATTGCAGGTGCTACCCCAGTCCAATATATCCAACGCCGAAGCACCATCCATATCGATCGGTGGAACTATAGATCGTTTCTTTTCTTCACCATCTGCATTCCCTCCTTCGTCGGGGCCACCAAAATCGTCTCTTTGCAAGGACATTGGAGGAGATTCATTGATGGATCTGGGAGGTTTGGTGACTACGCTTGGTGTGGGTAATGGGGTATAACCTTTCAGTTCACCCTTAGTACGAAAGCGCGACGATGGTGAGGGAGCGTCGTGCATCGAAGGCATGACACTGGGCGCTACTGGAGATACCGTGGCTATCGTAGTTTTCTGAGCACGATCCTCTTCCATTTGTTCCACACCCGGCTGCTTGCGGAGTTGATTTATACGTTGCTTTTCGTACTCCTTCAGTTCGAGACTAGTGCGTAGCTTCGATATCACCGATTGATCCGCTCCACGGTGATGTTGCGGTGGTCCATAGTTCGGATGGACGTTGGAAGGATACTGAGCGACTGCAATTGATTCGGCAGCAGATTGGGGAGGATGATGTTGTGATTGCGGTTGCTGCGGATGTTGATATTGATGGGAAGCTCCATGGCCAACCTTCGGGATAGCTCCTTCATTTGCGCCCGTATAGTGGATATGAGATTGCATGTGATGTACGGCCGTATGTTCTGGAGGTGCCTTCAAGGAATCTCCATAACGAAATGGCGGTGCTCCAGGAGGCACCTTATGATACGCCATCGGATCGGAATGGTGCTGAGGGTAAGGTGGATGACCACTCGGTTCTTCCTTCGAATAACCACCACCGTACGGATGTGGCGGGTACGATGCCGCACTTCCACCCCGCAAATGCGGTTGATGGTACACTGGAATTACATGATCCTCCCGCGCTTTCACCGGACCACCAGTATGGTGTTGATAGTAGCGAGCATCTGTAGCATACTGTTGCTGCAAAACGGTTGGCGGATGGTGATGATAATTGGTTGTTATCACGGACGTCTGTACAGTGGGACCATTGGCCATCTCGGGTGCTGTTGAACGTTTACCGGAGTTTGCATAAAGATGACCCGAATGGTTCATAGCAGAACCGTAGTTTGGATAGGACCCTTCCCGTGGAGTTCCTTGCGAGTGGTTTGGGTACCGTCCATCCACTGTCGGGACTCCATGAGTACCCATTTGAGGATGTCCTTGTGGCGGTATCTGTGGTGGACCTCCCTGAGTACGGGATACTGTAGGATCTTCATATTTGGCTACCTTTGCCGGTGTTGGAACTGTCGGAGATGATACTCCGGGTTGAGTAGAGGGTGGTTTTGTCATAGCAGCTTCAGCAGCAGCTGCTGCTGCGGCCGCTACAGCTCTCTTCTTCGGTACCAAATTCTGTGGGATGCGCGTTGGAAATTTTCCGGCTTGCAGATCGGCCATTACATCGGAAGAGGGTGACGTTTTCTTCTTCAACATGCTCTCAACAAACTTTCGATCCTCAATGCGGGGATCGTCTGCACGAAGTTGAGTGGCAGCTGGTGAAAGTGACGCGTGTCCTGTAGACGGTGAGCCTTGAGAGGACGTGTTGGAACGTGAATTCGTTGCTGGTGGTGGTATTGTCGCTGCTTGTCCGGTTACAATACTTCCTGAGCCAGATTTGCCTGTGGGACGACCATAGTCTAGCCCCGTTGGTGGATAGTATACACTTTTACTACTTGCCGAACCCATTGAAGATGAGGAAGTTGTTGCTGTTGCCGATGAACCCTCATATCCTCCTGGTGGACCCGGTCCCAATCGATTTGGAGCACCAGAGTAGTGATATGTTGGCGTCGCCATAGGCCCACCAACAGCACGATAGTTCGCTGACATGTAAGCATCCGTTTTCTTATCGTACCCCGGAGGTATCGCAGGGCTGATGACCGAAACGTGACGCGTTGGCGAAGGTATTGGAAGATTTTGTGGTTCAGGCTGTCTCACATCAACAGCTGGTGGACCAACGCCAGCAGCACCGTTGGGGCCTGGGGGATTTCTCGGGGGAATGTGCTTCTGAAAGTTGGGACTAAAGTCCACCTTTGGCACCACTTCACGAGGTCGACTACTTCCACCACTGCTACTGCTGCTGCTACTGCTGCTGATGCTGCTGTTACTAGCACTCATAGCATAATCATCACATCCAGTTGAATCAGCCTTCGTTTTGACGGTTTTCACTGAAAGATCCAGCGGAGATTCTCGTTTTGCAGGAGCGATGATTACGGGCGTCGTTGCTGCTGTAACGATGTTCATCTCACGTTGTCCAAGGCTGCCCTCTCCTGCAGGTACCAACACTGACTGCGATTGAGCAGTTGAAGAGGAAGAAGTTGCATTGGATTTTCCCGACGATCGAGGTGTACCTGGTGGTTGGACTGTAGGTACAGAAGGCAGAGATGGAGCATTGGGTGTGGAAGCGGTCGCCGGTGGAGCTGTAGCGATAACACGCACAGGAATGTTTTTACTTCCCGTTAGTGGAGGATGAATCACAGGCGATTGACCCACCGTCGGAACCGGAGCAGGCTGCAAAGGCGGAGGTTCTTGCAGTCTTCCCGTTGGGGGATATGGAAGTGATGGTTTGGAGTGGTGTTGAGCTTGTTGCTGCTGTTGTCCCCCAGGCGAGGGTTGTGACGATCCACTGGCAACATATGGATGGACATAACGATCATAAGGATTACCGCTTATCACAGACTGTTGTGAAGGATGATTCGGGCTCGAAACAACTCCAACGTGCTGTGGACGGTTGGAGTACGTAGGAGTTGCACTGGAATAGGATGAAGACGATGAAGATGGCTGACTTTGATAGTAGGAAGCAGGAGGTATGGGTTGCTGTGAAACTCCTTGTTCATTTGGCTTTGGAGCTGCGGGTTGCACATACATCGCAGGGTGACCTCCTGGAGGCACGTGATACGGAGCATCAATTGATCCGTATCGATGGTGCTGATGTTGTTGCTGAGGTTGTTGTCCTAGTGGCGAAGGATCTCTCGATGGTGGACCACTGTACTTTCGATGGTGCGGAGAAGGCACTGGTGATGGCGTGGACGTTGGAGAAGGTGTCGCTTGCGTGTGTTGATAGTATGGATGATACTGCTCATAGCTAGCCGTGCCATAAGGTGTCGGCCCCTTCGAAGATGACCCAGGTGTCGATGAAATTCCTGGACTACCGCTCGTACCAGCTCCGGGACGAGATCCATGTCTTACCGAGCTGGATGCGGCAGCTTCGGCGGCTGCCTGTTTCTCCTTGGCTTGATGTGCTTGATAAACTTCCGCAAACTTTTGCTCCATGTTGAAGTCCAATCCTTTGTAGTTGCCTGAGCCTACACCACGGTCCCCTACTTCATGTCTACGCTCGGATGTTCCGGATGTTCCACCTGGATAGTGCTGTACGGGTGGATATTTACTACCGGTTCCTTGCGGCTGAGACGGGGAGGAACTTGACCCGTACGTCGACCCCGATACGGGACTGGGAGCATTTTTGTACTGTCCATAGTAAGGAGCTTGCGGATGGTGATGATAATGGTGCTGGCTGGTCGGTGGCGGCGCTGGAGATGATACCGGACTTGCTCCATTGTCTTGTGGACTGCTGCGTGCACCCGGCCCTACAGTTCCCCTTAACATTGGGTGTGAAGGATGGTGTTGGCCCGGTCCCGGCCAGTTTGGAGCCGGTGGATGCATCAAACCCCCACCTTGGGGAGGAATTACTGGAGGCCTGTGATGATGCATAGATTGTGAATAGTATGCAGCTGGATCGTACGGTGAACGACGATCCACCGGACTCTGTGAAGGCCCGACTGGACGCATGTTACTACTGACCGACCCTACAGAACTGGTTGGTTTTTTATGCTGCTTATAATCCCGATATAAGATGTCTTGAGAATTTTGCATCATCTGTGCCTCACGTCTTTCAGCTGACGGGGATCTTGCTGCAGTGGGAGGACCTTGCACTGGACCTCTTCCTGGCAAATGATTTGAATGTGATTGTTTTACCGTAACGATAGTACCTTCCTGCAGTAGCAACTGCTCTCTGTTTTGATCCAAGCGGAACTCAGGATCCTTCACCTTCGGCAAGGAAGGGTACGGCGTGGAGGTCTGAGGAACCGTTCCGGAATGTGGCACCGATGCAGATGCAGGTGGGACTGAAGCCTCAGGATAATACGTTCTCACATTATTCACGATGATTCTCTCCGACCCGACTACTGACGTTGCTCCCGCATGAGTGGGTTTGCCAGTATAGTTAACTAACCCACCAGGATGTTGTCCGTACGATGGTTGATGTGGGGACGACGACGAAGGCGCTGGAGAAGGATCACGCGATGAAGGTGATGAAGAGGTTGGTCCAGCTCCGTTTGAACTCACAGGTCGTGGATTACTCGGGGGAGCTTGGGTAAAGTGTTTACTGCTAAACTCGGGAGGGTTCCACGTTTTCGGCGCATGATGTACTCCAACCGGTTGTGAGGATGGTGGTGGTGCTAAGGAACTTCCGGTGCTTTTCTGTATCACATGAGCCTTCGGTTCCGGTTCCATTCCGTTCTCAATTGACGAAGTTCGACGGTACTGGCTAATAGGAGTGGAGCTAGCATGTCCATAAGGTGCAGCACCAGCAGGGGCCATTGATGTGGTGTCGACCACTACTACCCTCGAGGGCGGGTATTCGCTCTGCGGACCAGCCAATTTCACAACCGGTGGGCCATCAGATGAACCTTGATTTTGTGACAAAGGTGGATTCTTCAACTGCAAATCAGCAATATAGTTACGCTCCTTTATGAGCTTACTGAAAGTATCCTGTGTAACGTACGGTGAGCTGCTGGTATTTCCAGATTGCTGCTGCTGCTGCTGATCATGAGGAGCGTTTGGATAGTTTCCTTGTAACGGAGAACTATAGTGTGATTGTTGCGTGGCAAATCCTTTCGTAAAGTCCGGGTTCGAGATTTTCAACTCACTCGTTGTCCGCGTGTTCGTGGGTGCGACAGTGGAGATTGCGGTCGTCGTGGAAGACGGAGACGTTTGACTGGACGGTACAGTATCGGACACTAACCGACTAAAGTCGGGCGTTTTCATGTGTAGCTGAGCGAGACTTTTCGCAGTCGTTGTCGTCGAGGTTGACACGGTAGACAGAGGCGCGGCCGAGGAGAACTGTTGCTTCGAAAAATCCGGAATACTGGCGTAGTACTGTGGTTTGCGTGCCTTCATGGGCAGATGTTCGTTACTGTGCGGTATCACCGCGTTCACTGATTCCCGTGCGGAACAGCTCCGACTCGAAGATGCCTCCAAACTAGATGCAGGTGACCCCGCTTCCTGAACATGAACCGTTGGTGATTTTTCCTCTTCTCGAAAATCTAACGAACTGTTGCTACTGCTACGAATCCCCCCGTCCAGTTCCCCGGAGGGACTGCTGCTTACGGTAGTATCACTTGAATGGCGTATTCTTCCCCCACTCTGTGCAGAGGAACGGTTTGGAGAGTCTGCCACCTCCTTCGTACTGCTCGCTATTTCCGTAACAGCAATTTGAGCTCCCTCAGCCTTCCCAGCTGCACCGCCACCGTTGGGCACTAATGCAGGCGGTGTGGTTTTATGTTCCTCCATCAACCGCAGCCCTGCGGCCGCACTCTTTGCTTTGCTCAGCGAGGAAGTTGTTGCTAGTGTCGCCTCACCATTCGCACCCTCGCCGATGCTAGCTCCTGCACCGGAAATGATCAGACTGCTCTTTGCCAATCGCTTTCCACCGTCCTGCAGACCCTTCAAAAGCGACAGCTTAATGACACGATCCAGCAGATGACCACCGTCTACCTTTAGTTCCACTTCATCGTTTGCTACCTCGGTGAACTGCAGCGGATTCCGAGCCGAGACTGGAGGCGTTTGTTGCTGCGGGTGATAATCATTCCGACCGGTAACTCCACTACCGAGGGATTTCAACGTTCGACTGTCGTTACTACCGTTAATCAAATCGTTTCGCGATGATTCAACTTCAATGTTTTGTGATGTTTGTACCATATTGGTTGAATCAGTTTCCTTAAGATTATTACAGCTTTCGGGGCTTTTGGAAACGACCACGCAAGGCTGTTCCACAACAGGTGGACCGGGATCAGGTTCGGGTGGGACCGCCGAAGATTCACGCTGCTCTAGAAAGGCTTCTTCACGCTTTTCTTGCCCGGTCGCATCTTTCGCGCTGTTTGCATTAGATTGCATTTCATCGCTCTCTTCACCACGGGAAGGATCACAACCACTCTCCCCAGATTCTTCCTGTACATTTGGCCGATTCAGTGTTACGTCATTCGTTTCAGAATTGCTGCCTAGAGGTTTATTTTCATCCAGTTGTTCTTGGGAGACATCCAATTGAGATAACGATTCCGTCGGTTGCTTCTCGTCTTTGCCGATCTCTTGTCTATGTACTCCAACTCCACTTGGCGTAGAGTCTACGTTGTTTTCCAACGTTTCCTTCTCTATCACAGCATTCGGAGCCACCTCTACCGCGGCCGGTGGAACGATCTCAGATGATAGTGAGCGTGTTCGATCGTTCGAATCCGCTGTCGTATTCGCTTCGAGACTCGTGGAGCCATTTTCTGTGGCAGTCGATTGAGATTCTGCCTCAGTACTGTGCCGGATGCTGGTACTACTGCTGCAGTCATTGCTAATACTATTTACACTATCACTACCATTACTGCTAGGCCCTGGGACGCTATCAACGTTGGTGTCACCAGTTTTATCACTGCTGCTGCTACTATCCACCGTGGATGTAGTTATTTGTGTAGGTCCATCCACTGGAACGACTGGAGCATCATCCGCAATGACTGCGGCAGGCTTTTCCGGAGAGGCAGTGGAAGACTCCACTACGGGTGGAGGTGTGCTCGGAGGGGAAATTCTACTCGCACATTGCACTTCCGAATTGTTGCTGCTCATTGAAGGATTCCCACCAGGAGAGGATGTCGATGTTGGAGTAGATTCGGACACTTCGACAGATTTTTCCACCGATTTGCAGTCGTCCTTCTCAGCCGCGTGTTGAGGCGATGTGGTCGGTTTCAGAACAACTTCTTCAGACGTCACCTCATCGTTCACAACACCAGCCAGCGGATCTTCCTCTACTGTTTGTTCGCTATCTTTGATCGTACCGGCTATTTTGTCCGATAATTTCTCCGAATCGTGGGAAGTTGTACTTATTTCTGGTGTCTCTTCTGACACTGCCAGCGGATCCACTAGCTCCTGCATGTCCACCGGGTTTGGTGGACTTTGCGGTTCCATATCCGCCGGCGTTACTTGTTCGATTTTTGGCTCTGTATCGTCTGGTACGGTACAATCGGTCGATACCGCGGTGGGGATTTCTTTATCATGCTCCGGTGCGGAAGACACGGGAGTTGCTGTCTCAGATGAATTAACTATCGCCGACGGAGTAACTGTGGTAGTCAGTGCCGTTTCTGACGCATTATCTACCGCCTCAGTTGTCGGCACAGTTGTTGCGTTTGACGACTCCATCGTTCATTGGTTTTTTCCCTAGAAGAAAAAAAAAGAAAGAAAATCTTATTTATACTGTACACGTGTATACGTTGCGAAAGTTCTTTTATCACTAATTCTAATTTTGTCAAACGTACAGTATCAGCCAATGCCATTCGTTACTGTTTATCTGATTTTCTTTTAAACAAGTTACAATTAAGTGCAAGAAGGATGTGCATTCGATAGTAAATGACGCGAACAATTCATCCAACCGCGCTGCTGATAACAGGCTGATGATCACAAAGGCGTATAATATCGAGGTTTACAATTCAATTACCATCACTGCAACACCGAGCGTTAGAGCTAATGAAATTTTGAGGTCTGCGTACAAAACACACACCGCTCCAACAAACAGTAGGTTACGTGATTATCAGAGTTATCAGAATTCCTAGCGGACCGGTTAGTGTGAGGAATTTGAGATTAAAGTCTAACTTCATTAAAATTGTAACTATTTTACTAGTTCATATGACGCATTCAACCAATATTTTAGTTCTTAAAAATGCCAAAAACAAAAGTAAATTTAACTCCTGTTATAGGAGTCTCGATGTACGTAGCGGTTTTGATGCGAAGGTACAGATGCCATTAGCTTTTACCGGGTCCGAAATCAAATCACTTTTCAGTTGATTTGATTTCCCCATGCTCGTCCACGTATTTGCACCCTTTTCAAGTTCCGCTTCTCCCGGTTCTTCCAGTGTATAACAGCGACTCTCATATGACGTGATATTAACCTCCAAATGGACATCCTCCATTCCAACTCATCGCGCACGTTTCTGGAACGTGCAGTAATAGACTCCTAGTGCAGAAAACATCCTGGAACAACAATCGCTTGTGGTCGCTGATTGTGAAAGGAGGCGAAAGCGCCCCGGGGATGTGTTTTGGTGTTGGTGACCGCGTGGAGGCGCCCGGTTAAACAACGAAGCGATTATTAACGACCGTGCGAAGGTGGTGGTTGCGGTATAATGTGGACGCTGATGGAATGCAAATTTTATGCTACCGTGATCGTTTCTCGCCTCAACGAGGGACGAACGTCTTCCACTTTGCTTTGCCCCTTTTTTATTGCTTTGTCGCTTTCTCACACTTTCTCGCTCGCAGCAGACGGTAAAGTAGCGCGCTGTGTGCGAACTCTTCCATCCGCATCTTGTTGGTGCGTGGATGAGTCGTCATGTTCTTCTCCGTGCCGTGCCACGAAGAGTTCAATATTATTTATGCACATATCAACGGGCACAGATTGCACATTGCTCCGTGGGGAGGGGGGATGGGAAGATGTGACCTCTCCGTCTCTACCTCCCGTCCCGCCTATTGTTACGTTCTTACAACGTGTCCTCTCACCAGCTGTCCGCTCCTAACCGAACCGGTTCTCATAAAAAAGAGTGCATCATCCACGGCGGAGAAAGAAGGGAAGAAAGTTCACAGCGGGCAATAAAATATACGGCTCAACACTGCGACAAAAGGCTGACGAAAATGCAAGACGCACGCAAAGACGCGACTGCAACCCGGGCGAAGGCATATGCAGGCAGACGACAGCGACAATGTATTAGGGACGACCGTCACCCGATCCATGCTGCCGTTCTTTCGGACCGCGCGAGACGTTATGATGTGTATCGTTCCAACCGAACCGGGTGGCCACCGCCAAGGGCGCACGAGCGAGACGGATATGGTGGAATCTTTTGCCTGCGCAAATTGAGCGCATCAACAAATTGGCGTGTGTATAAACAACGGAATGAAAATAACGAGCAAGGCGCAAGCAACACGCCAGCGACCCCCAAACCCGAACCGGCCGCCGTTGTGGGACAGCATATTTAGGTCAACGACCTTGACAGTTCGATGTGGTACTTTATTTTGTCTGCCCATAGAAAAAGAGAACTTGTGGTTGGTTTGGAGGAAATATTTATGGTAATAATAAAAAAGTCCAATGAATAATTAAATACTTTTGTGGTGGCATGTGCCTCAAAAGGACACAAATATTGAGTTATCTTGAAGTTGTCATATCTCCGTTATTCACCCGTTCATTCACATTAAATGTTTGAATCTTGATTGTGCCGTATCTTTCACCCGACAACATTTCCCCAAGAACAGTTCGTGAACATTCAGAACTTTTCCTAACAACATTACCTCAATTATTATGAATTATTTGTTTGTTTATTTATCACTTATATAAAGAACAACTTTGAAAATTTAATACCTTCCTCAAAATTTAAATTTAACCTCAAATTAATAATCATTTAATGAACTTGCACAGCAAATCATGTCTACCCCCAGATCATTGGATTCTGTCCCAATGGTGGAGGACGTTTCGGTGCGGAGGTTGGGAGGACTGCATCTGGTAGCGATGCCAAATGGTGAAGGCCAAACAGCCGGCGCACGCCAATCGGACCATAAAAAATTACCACCACCTCCACCACCTTGCACACCCCCTTGCCAACCTCTTTCGCGATAATCATACTCAACAAATAGTGCAAGTAGTACTAACCCTTCTCATCCGCAGAATCGACTCAAACTGCATGCAACAAAATGGAGAACCCGAACCCTCGAGGTGGGACGCGAAACCCGGGGGACTGATGGAGACTAAAGGGAAGGTATGATTATTTTTATGACTACCATCACCGTCGCGAGTTACGAGGGCATGAGCGCGCAACCACGCACAAAGCAGGGAAGGGTGTCCAACCCCAGAGTTGGGGGAAACAACACAGAAACGACGAAGCTGCACACCTGGTGTGTGTGTGGCTCTCTTCTCCTCTTTTCCCGTTCATCCCCCACGAGCGGGGTGCACACAATTTGCATTGCAAATGACGGAACTGATATCGGACCGTGCGCTCCCTTACGGACGGATATGGAAGTGAGGCAGGCAAGCGAGTGCATTTTAGCCGAGCAGACGCGATCGATTGTGGATTTGTTGTTCTTCAGTTCGTTGTTTTGTTTTGTTGTTATTTTTTACCCTCTGCTACGTGACTGTTCATCAGCAAGACGCTTACTTCAAAGGAATAGGTGGCAATGAGAGAAGATAATAAACCCTTAGCCCATTCAAGACACTCCTCAACACGGAGTCCAATGTAAAGGCAAATCGTAAGGCAGGGGAGTGTGTGGACGACAGGAAGAAGGCTGATATGATGGTTGTTGTTTTGCTCGTTGCGATGAATTTAATGACACTTGACACTCTTTGCCATCAATCAATCGCTCATCATTGTTTGCCCGGCCGGTTTTTTCTCCACCTCACAAAAGATGCTTCATTTCGTTTGCTCGAGATATGCTGTTAGAAACGAGTGATGTTTATTTTGTACCAAAAACAACCACCGAAACTGAAGTTCTAATTCGTTACAGCATTTTAAATTCACAACCTTGTTCATGAAATCGGCAAAGAAGATCCATCTGAGTGTTCTCACTGAAAGCAATTCAAGTTCATGCTTGTCAAGGGTGTACAACCAAAAGGGTACAATGTTATCAATATATTAATGTATTTTGATAGATCGTCTATTACGTATAGACTTGCTTATAAGATTAGTATTGCATAATCTTAGCCTAATACACCAAAAGTCGTGGATTGAATGTCAGTGAAATAGGAAGAGATGGCTGTGTCCTTCTATTGCGGCACAATTTAGTATAATAATCCAGTTCAATTGACAAGCATGACCTAGTAGGACGGAGCAACTAATATTAATTTTATAATTCTGAGCTAATAAGTAGCAGGATTAACTATCTTGAACACCTTGAATGTCTTGAATAAATTATCTGATTTGTATACTGAATATGCTGATCCAATGATCGAGGCTATAGTGGCTCCGGTTTTCACACGACACGACTGGAACTCGAATTCCATCTGGACTGTTCCCCCTATAATGAGGACTTCGCTATTCATTTGCGTAGTATCAATAAGTCTAGCAAGACATGGCCAAAACGGAGGTCGTGTTGGCCAATGGAAACACATGTTCTTAGAGGCTTTCATTATGGGGAATCAAAACATTACGCTGATATGTTAGCAGCATGCCATTCGTCGACCTGTTGTGAGAGTTTTCTTGAAGTAGCTCAGCCTCGTTTGCTGCTGTGGGGTTTCCACCGTTCCAAAACTTTCTTCCCTCACAGCATCACCATCCCAGCTAGGTGCGGCTATCCTTGCAGGTTTACCTGTTGCAAACGAAACCGTCCACTCTTGCAGCAGCGGCAAAACACTTCCGTCCCGCGCATCTCATCTCATTATAAACTTAAAAAAGTACCTCATCCAATGCGGTTGGGTTCCGTTTCATTATATTTATTTCACTGCTTCTCTCTTCTCACCACCTTGCGCGTGGTGAATTCCCATGGCCCTCCGCTGGGATCGCGAGGAACCGAAGCAGACAGATTCACACACACACAGACACACACGAAGGGAAACACCCAAAGGCACACAAAATACGAACGGTACATTTTTTTAGTCAAGCGTTACAGTTTCTCCGGTGTGGTAACCACCGAGCAAACGACGCAGCAAAAACACGGTGAACGATGAATGGGAATAAAAAAGGCAATACACCGTTTCTTCCACTTTCTTGGGCGGTAGGGAGTTTGCGTTTCGAAGATGAAGTACGTTTCTGTATTGCCATTACTTTTAAGGCAAAGGTGTCAAACCAATCGGTAGTACACCTTACAGTAGATAGCGATTCTTCAAGTGTCAGGAATACCCTGACATAAAAGGTTGACTACTTTTAACTTGTTGAGAGTAAACAAACTTTTCTTAGTTGTTGGTCATTTTAACTACGATACTGTGTATGAGACTTTATTATTGGTAGGTTTTTTTAACAGTTAATTAAAAAGAACTCTCACATGGGTATAAAAAGTTCGACACTCTTGATGATGTTTGTATGACTTAGTGACTAGGAAAGCTTCTTTTTAACACAACACGAACACAGACACATCAACTGAAACAGTTTTTCCCACCACAAGTTGGCTGATATGTCGCGAACTTTTATGGTAACTTTGGGAAGGAATTAAAGAACAACTTCATCAAACTACTTTTTCTATATTTTTTTGCCTTTTTTAAATCAACTTCAACTTCACCGAGTTGTCAAACAAGATTACACGCATTACATTAATGTTCCCATGCGTACTAATGCGCACAAAAGAGCTAGTGCTGCCATCTGGAAGAAAAATAACTGTATTTCCTACGCGATTGAATCTTAATTCTTCTTTTTGGAATCTGAATAGGCAACACGTGGTCATTCCAAGTCTGAATTACTCACGTCGGTTTCTTTTAAAGTAAATCTTTCAAAGTACGGCTCAAAACCTAACTAAGAATTAATGTAACATCTCACAAAACAAAGAAGTTGTCATCGCAGTTCCCTGAATTAGGGAACGCGTCCTCAAACAAGCACAGATCAAGCAAACACGTGGTAACAGACAAGCAGAGCAGCAAACTGTGTATGGTATAAAAATACAGCTGGTTCATTATTTCAACCGATGGATGATACCTCCCTGTGTTAGGCAGTTTACTCCCCATCAGGAGGGCATAACCAGTGGCATAAAAACCGAACAGATGTTCCAACGATCCGACGCGGTTTCGCATTCGGTACACAATTACACGCTTCGGAATGGAGAGAATAAGAAAAAAAACGTTCACATCTTTACCCGTCCGCTTACGGTACACTCTTCTTCCCGCAGGAGTACCGAACCTGACTCCTTCTTCCAACCAAGCTATTACGTGTAAGCGTAACGTGATTGTATGTTAATGCAGACGCAACATAATGAGCTTTACCCGCTCGTTGATCACCGCCATGAATCATATCGAGGCGTGGGTCTCTCCAGAATCTGTCTTCAAAACATCTTCAAACTTCGGAGAGTTCATCTTGGGAAGGAAACTTCTTCCCGTGACCTCGTTTCGTGTTGCGGAGGCTGAAGGACTGAGAGAAATAATTGAAGATCTAAGAGCAACGTATTAATAAATCGAGCCTAGTAAGCACCCAAACACGGAACACATCAGTCATCTTTCTCTTTAAGCTGTAGATGATCCTCAGACATCGTGGACTGCTGCTTGGAATTATCACATCTTGCTTGCGAGGTACAAAACACCATATGGATGATTTAGGTAGGAAGTTTCGACTACTAACACGTAGGAAGGCTTCGACTTCTTCGTCGTTAATCAGCAAGTCAAACAAAAAGTCATAGAGTACCCCCAAGTAGTCATCAAAATTGCTGTCAAACGAATAAAGTTTCCTATTATCTAGCCCACCTTGCGGAGCTAGTCGTCATTCGCAAAATTATAGAACGAAGTCAAGTACGAGATACAATTTCAAATTTGTAATATTCAATTGCTTTCTATAACTTTCCGTGGCTTTCTCGTGACTACCTCCTGAAGATTGTTACGCAATCAAATGAGGAGGCAACATTGAAGAGTTGAGTGAACGACTTAAAAATCACATCCTTAACATCGGCGTTGGTTGCGTTGAGTAATAGGAAGAATTCATATTTCTTTCCGAGCGCTTTGAGGCTACAGAAATCGTGATGTAACAATAACACGATTCGAACGATTTCTAAGGCACTTAACAATTCTTCATCAGCGTTTAGCAACGAAAATGAGTGTGCAAAGTTTTTATTCTTCGCTTCCAGCAGACAACCACCCTATTTGGCCAATGACACTTCCAAAAATCGATGCAGTACCGAACAGGAAAGTAGGTCAATCAGCCGCACAAGAGCGCCAGCTGATAACATTTACACCACTCCACCTCACCGGCACCATCACAGGTCGGGTCGAACTGGAACACGACCACCCGGTACCCCGGTATGATTCGCGATTTGGCCGTTCGAAACGGAAAGTTAAAGTTTGCTAATGCCAGCTGGAAAATATCAATTCAACGGCGGTGTTGCCTGCCTGCAGCGGTAAACAAAAAGGGAATGGGTAAGGATCCGATTTGAATAACGAATCGTCGACACGCGATAAGGAGCAGCATCAAGAGTTGAAACTTGGGGAAGATAAAGAAATATTTTCATTCTGTAGCTATTGCGAAGGAAAGAAAGATGTTTGTTAAATAATGTTTGAGAAAGATGTTTAGGACATCTAGACATAATGATCAATTTGACAGCAGTTTGACATTTGCATTTGCGCATACATTTTGGTACTTGTCATCCAAGAATAGACATTAAAACATCCATACATACTTATAATATACACCAATAAAACCATGCTTCAGAAGTCTATTGGTAATGTGTTTGAATTATAAAGATAGTTGTTTTAGATAAAGATTCCAACATATTTGTCTAGCTATTAGTCTCGTTAGACGCGGAACTCATCAAACATCACATCATCGTTCGGATTTCTTTGTTCCCGTCAAACCCCGGCAACAGTTCCGAGACAGGAGGCGTCACTGTTTCTATGGTTGGGGTTGTTCCGAAGCATGTCAGCGGGAGGTGATCACTGAAGCACAGCACATAAAACCACCCATCACTACGAGCGCCTAGGACGGGGATGGTGCAGCGAAGCTTAAAAAGCTTACCAGCGCGCTCAACAACTAACCGGCTAGACACTACGACTAGCAGACGAGCGAGAAGCGCGACGACGAAACACTGCCTAAAGCGACATCCAATGATGGAATGATGTACAGAAGATGAAGAAGAAAAAACACTGGAAAAGGAGAAGGATGGGTTTCGATTTCGCCCAGTCAACAGTTCATCCTCGTCCACAGCGCGTGTAGAACGAAATCAACTTTTCGACGACCTTGACCCTACCACCCACCTACCTATCCACTAACTTCGGTAAGGCTGCCACGGCTCTTACCGTCCTGATAACCGTTCCACTCATTCCCGCCGTGCTTCACCGTTCATTGCCGACAACAGTTTGGTCTGTCACTTTATTTTGCGAAACTCAGAAGCTCCAGCAATAACTCCGGTGCGGAGCAGACACAGAGACAGTGAGACGCAGACCAGACACAAACGTAAACACCATCACCATGTAGCACCATAAGCGCAAGGATAAAATGAATAAAGTCTTCTACGCGTTGTCCTTATTCTCCCCATCCCAACATCATCCCTTTGTCCCCCTGTCCCCAGCTTTTGCTGGGAACAAAGAAAGCCACGACTGGATGACGTCTGCAATGCGAAACGGGGGATTTATACCGCTAATTGAAGCTGCTGTTTGATGTCATGTTTTGTACTTTTAAAGACACTTTTGGGACATTCCGGACCCGATCTGTAGGATGTCTGATGGACTGGACTGGAATGGTTTGAAAGATAAATAAAGTTATGATGTTATTACCTTCAAGAAATTCTTAGAAGGTCCTTACACTTATTGTAAAAAGAAGCATTTGTATTGTAACTCAATATTTCTTTTCAAATGAAAGAATAGATTCTCCTCGCAGAAACCCTCATTGAAATGAGGACCATCTCAAACCGAGGCCGAGCGCTTCCTCCTTCTTTCCATCAATGTCCTTAACCTCGTTATGCGCGGGTGACAACAAAATGGAAAGAGTCCTGACAAGATAAATGGCTCCAAGACAACGATAACTTGAGCAATGGGATGATTTAAAATTAGTATCCATTTTACCTTGCCCGTTGTTGTCCTATTTTCCTCCACCCCTCGAGCTGCTTCTTCAACATCTTCTTATCTTTTGTACTTTAATTTTAGACATCAAAATGTGGCCTTATCTCCACCGCAACGGTACAACCCTTCGTAATGGTCGGAGTGGTAACATTATCCTTCCTCTTATCATTTTTCGGTTCAATCTTGCAGCACGAAGAAGTGCGAAATCAAACCGTAATCGGGTGCGAATTTCCTCACAATCCGTGATGGTACGGCCACGATCGCAGCGGGAGGTCGTCGACCGTTCACAATGTCCTCCCACGGGAGAGTAAATCAACCCTCCGTTCCTCCGAAAGCCGTGTTGGTGTTCTCGCCGATATATTTCGGCCCTGTGGATGGGGTAGGAATTCGTGATCCCAAATGTACGCTGAGGCTAGAGCGAGCGCGTGAGACAGGTGAGTTCAACAGCGTCCAACACACAGTAATCGAACCATTCGGCATAAGTAGGGCTCGAAATACAAAACACGCACACATTCGTAACAGTGCGAGAAGAACGAAAAATAAATAAATAAATCAAGCACACATCTGTGACTGTATTCTCCCTCCCGAACGTGGATACAGATCTTTACGTACGATCTGTCATTCGACAAAAATTGCACCCCATTGGCATGCACTTTCGATTTGTTTTGTTTTCATGCCAATTCCTACTCGCCACGGAGCGGATTCGTGGTGAAAATGTTGCAAATGTTACTGCTTCGCTCCTGCAAACTGTCCTGCATTGGCCATGATAAACATAGCCCACAGCCGTTCGGCAGCCGCGACAAGAATGCGACCGAACAAGACGACGAGTAAGACACCGGGGCACGGCAGAAAGATTCGTCCGTCTGTCTGTGTCGTCGGATCGATCTTGCATCCCGTCGGGGTTTCTGCGCTTCTGCGTGTGTCCTTTTGATTACTTAATTTCTTGAAGTTCAACCAACCGCATCCGCCTGAACCGTTGCCCTGCTCAACACCTTCCCTCGCGTAACTAAGCACGCTCACTCGTCTGCGGCAGTAACGAATTTGGAGCTATTTTTGAGTACACTTTGCCGTCAAGCCATGGCGTCATTTTGTTTGCACAGCCTCACAGCACAGCATCCACATTATACAACAAGCTCGCGTGCGCGAGAAGTCGAAGCATTCGAGCATCGTTTTCCGAAAAGGGGAAGCGAGGGGTGTAGATGTAATTTATTCACATCAATGAAATAGAGCGAGTTGTTTGAAACGTCGTTTGAAACCAAATGCGCAAACAAAACTTTACCGATCGAGCGAAACAAATGAAGAAACAAGTGATGCAAATATAAACAGATCATACTTAAAATCAGTACAAATGGTTGTCAAACTTGTACGCTAAGTTGACGGGACGTAGTTCCTGTACTGGTACTAGTCCAAGGCCACTAGAGACCGAGATGATTACATTCGTTCGATTATCAATAGCTGATGGTAAATAAAGCGTAACGATGCCACGACGCGTTGTTTTGGTTTCCTGAGATGACGTCACTAGCGTGTGTTATTAGCACCTACTCTTGACAGAAGTCGATAGCAAGCGATAGATTTTATCATAACGTATCAAAATTAGAGAAATTCTGGATATTTTGAGGTTGTAGTGCTTCACTAGAATAGGAGTTTTAGAATAGTATATCACATTTGAGTTATTCTACAACAATAATCCAAATAATGAGCTTTTTACCTTCAACAAATTGTTCCACCAACTTCAAACCGTCGTGAAGAGTTCTCCAGAAGATTTTCGTTGCTTCAAACGCTCTCGTCTGCTCAAAATCGGCTACAATAAAAGTACAAAATTTGAGCAAAACGAATCTGTTGCTGCTTATCACTAAACTTGGCGTGAAGCTTCTTCGTTTAGTTTCTTCAATAAATACACACGCGTACACACACACACAAATGCGCACTTTACATGATAACAGGAAAAACCCCACCACCTGGTGGAGTAAAGGGAGGGGCTGCTGCAGAGGGAGAACAAGAAATGTAAACAAATACCTCCACTTACATGCACACACTCGATAGAAGATTTCTCACAACCGCCTAATCTTATCGTACGCGAACGTGAAGAAGTTGCTGCGACGTTGTTTGCATGCCTCTTTTTTTTGTTGTTGTCCCCGGGTTGTTCCCCCCACAACCTCATCTCGCACCGTAAATCTTCCCTTCCCCGGGCCCCGGGGATGTTGTTGCGCGCTGTTGAGTTATAACGACGTGCAAAATATGAGGAACGCACGGTTTATGATCATCGTCATCAACACCACACACATTCACGCGGAAGTGAAGATTTGTTTTACTGAGATGGGGGTTTTCTACTGTTTTTTGCTTAAATAGCTGTTTCTTTTGGTGTTGATTTTCACTTCTAATTTATGTTTTTTGCTGTGTTTACTCACTATTTGTTTATTTATTACAACTATTACTGTTGAGGATAGTCTCAACTATATCCACAGGTTCTTTCGTAGGCATTTTCTTTTATCCGAAAGCCTGGGAATTCTCGGATTTGTGTTTACTGGCTAGTAAGGAAGTGGATGTAGTTATTCCAAATAAAAGTGATGTAATTATACGCCTCTTAGACCTGACAATTGACTTAAACTTGACCATTCCTTCTCAGAATCCCAAACTCTCGATGTCTATAATATACTTCCAAATAAAATTGTTTGTAACAAAGAGCTTCCATAAATGTGTTTCTCAAGCAATCATTTTACCGTTTTTGGAATTATTTTAAAGATAACAATGACGCTTCAAATAATGGAATAACATTGAACCCAAAACATTACACAAAAGGGTTTGCAAATAAATTCCTCTCCCTTCTGGCAACACTACGTTGTTGAGTCTGCAACACTAATTTGCAACGTGGATCAACATTATGCTATGAAAGGAGCCATTAATCTTCATTTGTGTTACCAAAACCCAACGCACACACACATTCGCATACGGCAAAGAGTTTACAGTTCGTCCGGCTTTTTTCCCACACTCGAAGCATTTCGCAATAGAATAGCTACACTTGCTTTGGGTTGATTTGCAACCCTTTAGATTCAGCCAGTTTGCTAACAAGTAATCCACAAACCAACAACAGTAGCAAAAGAAACATGTACTTTATAACCGCCGTATAATGGCAAACCAATTCGTTGTCTTCGCCTAACGAGCATGTTTGACAGGAGCACCATCCTGACGTTACTTTCCTTTTCGAATCATGATCGTTTTATAATTCTCTCTCTCCCTCTCAATGCACCGGCAGACTTATTCTTCCAAATTCTAGTCAGAGACAGAGAAAGGCGCAGGACGAAACGACCTGTCCATGATGGAATTGGTTGGGAAATTAATGGCACACGGATATCCAGTTGCCCCAGTTTCGTCCGCTTTGTCTACATGTCTTGTTATATCTTGCAAAACAGCACAATCCCGCACAAATGGAGGTTGAACGTTTATTCGATATTTTCTGACTGATTATGACTTCCTGCTTTGTAGCGAATGTTGTACGAATTAATGAGGACGTATCGACCATTGCAACATCAGGAATGTGAGCAGCATTGACATTTAAAAACATTAAATAAACAATAGTTTTCCAGATATTGCTTAGACCTCATGTGGAATGTGGCTGAAACTTCAAAACTCCACCACTGACGATATCGATCAATCAATTGGGCGCCGTACCACTGGAGGGCTCGATTGCAGGCTAAAGTCAATCTTTGATGATGTAACACGGGGTCACCACGTTGTCACCGAGAGTTGAATGACTCACCATATTCAGGCTACCAACAAAGTGCTGCTTTTCGAAACCGAACTCCAACAATCGGAATCACCTCAACGTACCTGAGGTTGACGAAAAAAAATCAATACTCGTTCCGAATTTTGCACTTGACCTACGGGAAGCGAAACCGAAGAAACTCCCCACCTGTTTAGAGCTCACCTTTCCGGCCCATTCCTATTACTGAGCACATGACGGTGAGTTCACGGGTGAGTCTTTCCTTTTTTCGGGGGGGGGGGGAGGGAGAGGTAGAAAGAAAGGGCAAACCAAAAACAAATCCCCAACAGACGGCCACCATACTATATCAGCCGGAACGCGGAACGTGACTAGACAACCTTGTGCCTTTCCGTAGCTAACAACGACCAACTACACACATTATGTGTTTTTTTTTCCTCTTTCTTCTTTCACAACATAACGGACAATATGGAGACGGTGGAGGCGCGAAAATGCTCGCGTGTGCAGACGATTATTGCACTAATCTTCTTTACTTTATGTCTCTATTTTTATGTGTACGAGCGAATGCCCGAAAAAGTAGATAATGAGATGATAAGGGGTTGTTTGATTAAAGTAACATTCAATCGATAAAGGAGAAGTTAAAATTTATTCTTCTTCTATACATACGTAACTTCGTCGTCTTTCTCAGAATTATTGCGATTTCTAACTTAAGTGACTTGTATTACACGTAACAGAAAATAATCTGTCCTGTATATACGGGAAGACCGGTCCGGATGAGATTTTGGACCAGGCCTATCGTGTGAGTCCGATACAGCTACCATCTTTACCAACGGGCCGTTAATTCCGGTGCACACAAAAACCTGTTCATATTGCACGTGGAACAAGATACAAGACGAACAAATATACGTTAAAAAAAGTTAACTTTATGGCACAATTAAAGTATAACACTACACTCGTTTAAATAAAAACTATTTCAGCCTTATTGTTCACTCTTCTCATCATATAACTTCGATTGGTTTTGTGACTATGAATTTGTTCCACCTCAAACAAGAACCCGGAAAAAACCCACAGGAAAAATGCCTTTCTTTTCGCACCCCCTCGGGTAGAAGGGGTTGGAACCTCCCCGCCCCCTGAATGGAAAGGAACAGAGGCAAACATATCAACACGATTTGCATGACTAACGTTCAAAACACACCTGTACTGTAGAAGGGCGGCAAGTGTTTCGTTCCAGAAGCGCAAGGTGAATAACATCAACGCGCTAGGGCCGCGTGTTGTTTCCTCCCCACACCCTATTTCCCTTTATCCCACCAGCCCGATGTGCGATGAATGGTCATGTGCGCCATACACATATTTCCCAGCAAATCCGAGCACACTGACCTTTCCCTTTTTCCGTGGAGGTTTTCCACGGTGCATTTTGTTTCCTTCGGTGCACTCACTGCCCGTTGCCACCCCCTCCCACTCACGCTCCGTTGGTTCGATGCCTCAGGTTAAAAGCATTAAAGTGCAGCACGGCATGTGCGCGCTGGTATTGGTGCATTTTTATTACACACTTTTCCCAACATGCATAAATCCAGCACTAGCTCACGAAGTGCTGGTGAAATAAAATATCCACCCAGAAAATATCCGGGATCGATAAGCATTCGGCGCTATATATTGACCGAGATCCCAAGAAGATGTTTACAGGTGTGGGTTGTGGAATTAAAACAAACCGCTGTTTTCCCAGAACATGGGATGCAGTAGGAAGAGACAGAGAAAGGAAAATAATATGATTGATTTTTCTCGCACAAATGGAAATGAGCTCTGGTAAGCAACTGGTGCTGTGTTGTGATGCGACTGCCTCGGCCAACAGAATGGCTTCACATTTCTGCTAAATGCATTTTGTCAGGCTTCAGCTTTTTTTTTTTGAACGTCGAGCTAATATTAAATCGATCGTGTTCCATCAGTCTGATGGGTGAAACTCTCGCGTACCAATCCGTCCAAAAAGCGGGTCGATCATGTTGCTGGGTGGAAATAGATTCCAACACAAAACGGCACAGCATCCAGCGGCATGGACGCCCCGTCGGGAGTTGGTTATCTTCTGCAACGTACGGCCGATGGAGCGAATGCACTATTTTTATCATGATGGAACGCTTCTTCCATTTTCATCCGGAATTCCGCCTATAAATAGTGCTCTTTGTGCGAAGAACACCGGCGCCGTTAGTTCTGCCCTGTTTCATCCACTGTGCGATTGCAAATGTTCCGGTACGAATAATGCAACTCTAGTCGAATGGGTGAGATGTAGAGAGGCCCAATCGAAAGAGGAGTGTCTGTGTAAACAATACGTTATAATAAGTGCCTACCATACGATTCTGGGTGATCGACCATGAGCTCAAAATTCGTCGTTTAGATGAGTTTATACAAACCTGCAACGATAAGAACGTTTTTAAAAGTTAATTATTGTACACTAAAGCAAATTTAATATTATTTCAATGATGTTCTTCTGCATCGTTCCCACTAAATCCTCAATAAACAATGTTCGTCTTCTGTTTATCGAAACACTCACCAACACTCGTACGATAGTGTCTACATTTAAATGATCTTTAAATAAGCATTGTTGCCCACCGTGCCCACTGTTTACACTGCTAAAAATACCTTCAAAACATGACAACTCGCCAAGTTCTCAAAACAAGAGCATGTCACAATTTTTCATTCGCAGCTCGCCAGTGTGCGCACCAAACGAGAAAAACGTTTCCGACACGCACATTGCACCGATTTTCCTCACAAGAACACGCTTCCTGCAAATGCAAATTCTTCAAAAGTGCAATCAATATCTTTAGAATTATTCTAAAAAATATTTGTTGTCTATGTTAAAGTTATCAAAACAATTTTTTGAGACATTTCTTCAATTTATCCCAATAGAATGGCTTCCTGCAAATTTGATGTAAAATATTACAATATCCCTCCTGCTTCTAAGTGTGAAAACTTTATTGCCAGCTAAATAGCTGTTCCCGTCATCAAAACAGCAGACCGCGAACATGTGCAATGCTCTTTTAACGCGTTAATGAAAATAAACCTTCGGCAAAGTTTCCGACAGGAAGATGCAACAACAGCAACAAAACGGAACCATTCCCTACCCGGTTGGCGGGCCACTGGGACAAAGAGCGTATTGCAATATACGTCCGGAAAATAGAACCAGATGTTGGCCATTCTCCCCCCACAAGAAACCTTTATTTTGTGTGTATGTGGACCCTTTGCCTTCCTCCGATACCTTTGGGGTGGGTTTGTTACTAGTTTCGGCTTTCAACACACACCGCGTGGTCACACGTGCAAGGGAGCTAAAATTTATTTTTAAACTAACTTTTCCACTTCAAACTCACGCTTGGTGCGATGTTTTAATACGAATGGATGTGCGTTTTTGATTGGAAAATAGTACCAGGCATTTTCTTGAAGTCTTGTTGACTTTAGCTATTGAAGTACGCTCATGTCCAGATATACTCCTCATCCTGTACAATAATCCTATTTTTGTTTAAGAATTCTACCACACGAAAATGCATTTCAAGAAATTAGCAACTCCGGAAGTCTCCTCGTGTCCGGATGCAATGTTACGTTGCGGAGAAACACTCTGCGCTCGGCTATCCTACTCTAACGAGACCCACCGATTATCGCCGGTCGCCTCGCCTTCACGACTTGTCGCTTCCGGAACGTGTGCGTAAAAACTCGCACTAAAACGTTCAAGAAACAACATCCTGCCGCGAACTAGTCGATGCCACTTTGACCGAGGCCACCACCGGAGCATTATATGCTGATTGCGTTAGATAAACCGGTTCCCCAAGCGCACAAGCCCACGAATCTTGAAACAGTCAACGAGAGTGTAGAGGGTGGTTTAGTTTACCTCCCACTCCTCCTCGCCGTGCTCTCCCACTTCTTCACCCAGTCCAAAACAATGGTGGAGGAGTGTTGCATTGCCATTAACCTCCTTCGAGATCCAGTTTGCCGAGACGTGTCCAGTCAGTGGCCGCCCGAAGCTGTTAAGGGTCTTCCATCTTCCGATAATAATCACCTCCGTCACCTTTCGGTTTTTTCCTTCTCTCATGTCTCTTTCATCAGCCACAGCCGGGGGATGTGGGAGAAAAAAAAGGGAAGAAGGGAAGGTTGCACTTTCTTTCACTGTCTCAGTTGTTTGGAGATGAACCGAACGGGAATGTCTCACAAGGTATCTGCAAGAAAACCACAGCAGCCAGCAAACCAGAAGCCATTCGGTGGGGGCCATTTAAAACCAGGAAGCTAGGCAACACCGTAACCAACCAACCACAAAATGGCTACAAAGCCACTAGAGCGCGTAACAGGGGCGCTTTGGTGGGAAGGTGAGGTAAGGAGGTGGTTGGGGGGTGAAAATGGCAACTCGCACGAAGCGGAAATCGGACGAGCGAAGGAGGAACTCTACCAGACCATCTAACAGAGGAGAATACGGCAGATACATTCTAGCTTCAGTTACCGTTAGATTGGCGAACGGATGATGATGAGGTTTTTTTTCCCCCTCCGTAATGATGATGATGGGGAAATGGAAAATAATACCAAACCCCTTTTCCATCCTCCCAGAACCCCACTAACTGTGCCCATTCCAAGACGGTGCAGGGAAGATACCAGCTGGAGAACGGGAAGCGCATAAAACACACTCAAATGTGTTCCGTTGAAGTTTAATTTAAGCTACCCCATTGTGTCAGTAACCTTTTCCTCTGTCCACGAAAGAGGGCTGCCGCAAGTTTACATGTTTTTTGAGAAATTGAATATAAGATCTTCGAAGTTTCAAAGCAGTGGGATTTGGTCAAAGTGACAGATTATATTTGTCAAAGGATTGATGATCAGGAAATTAAAACAATCATATTTGACTGACACTATTGACTTCAAGGACATCTTTGAGAGATTCGAGAGAGAGACACACAAAAGGGCATTAATCTGACTCCGCACTGTAATATTGTCCTCAACGTCGGACGGTCAACTGACGGAACTAGAACAGACAAGAAGTAAAGTGTCCGTTCCTCAAATTCTGAACGACCGTTGAAACGAACCTGACGGCAGCGGCGGCCATGAAAAAGGTTTTTGACAGATGAAGCAGCTGACTAACTGGTTTGGTGCGCTTCCACCATCCCATTCCGCTGTTGATGTCCTCGTAGACTTGGACGACGGCAGCACGTCGCTCAGAATAGAACAGTGCGCGATCGTTGACCATTCCATTCTGGTGTTTCACACGCATACACACACACACGGGCGGGCAAAGCATAAAACCACATAAACACGAACATTATCATTCGCTCTCCACTTAGCCTTTCGGTACGGGGAGACTTGCATGTGACTGATGAGCTCGAAAGATCACTGACACACACTTTTAGCTCTCGCTCTCGCTTTTTAAGCTTCCACTAAAGATGCACTCCCAGGGTTCATATGTCGTCGATGTCCCGGACTGTTCCGGTTCATGCCAACGAAAGAGGCTGCAAAAATGCACACACTCACGAAAAACAAAGCATAACAACTAACTGCCAGCTCTACTACACCCAATAGACACTGGCGGTACGTTGACGGGGCTTAACCCGACAGAACGATAAGCACCGCCAGCCATTCGCTTATCGTTCATTCGCTCGCTAAACGGTTCTGTGTGCGGGAAGGAGAGGGAAGACGGTTTGGGGTTTGCAAAACGCGTGATGGGGGGGCAAAAATCAACACGCAACCAACGTCAAGTAGGTGTGACGCCGTCCTGAACCATGGTGTGCGCGATTCGTAGTGCAGTAACGCGCTCGGATGGCAAGTTGCAACAAAGCGTAAAGTCAATCTCATCGACGAGATGAGCGTGAGAAGGGTGATCTGATGAGAAATGTATCTTTGTCACATTGGAAGGTGAAAATTCACGGGACCCTTTACTTTATTACGCTTCACACTTGTTGCACACTATCTGATTGGAGGGAAAGAACGACAACAGTGTATTGCGTGTTCTACAAATTGTATTAGTTCTTTATAAATACAACAAAAAGAAATTGATTACTGATTGATTGATTAACACTTTAAAAGGAGATTGATTACTTAATTATGTTGCACACAGAAATTAGCACAGCAGAGTTTAACGAAAGAAGCGAATTTCCCTAAAACAGACTGGTTGAGAGAAAGAAAAACCAGTCCCCCTTTATACCAACGCATCTAAATGCTTGTATTCCAACTTCTTTTCCCCCTCATACGTAAAACCGATGAGTCCCTTCTCTGCAACTCTGCACACACGCACACACACGGTGCGACCAAGGAAAATCCACTGACGCGCTGCGAAGAACCACAGACGACGGTGAACTAATTTTAGACAGCAAGGGCACGTGTTTTCCACCAGCGCCAATTTCTTGCGACCGTCCAATGCAGCGACGGCCCATCGGGGCGGCAAACGCGAATAACGAAAAAAATACGGTTGGTGGTCATCATCGCGTGGTGTGAGTGAGTAAGCCGCCCAAGCCCAACAGTATGTTCCGACTTTGGGCATGGGGAGATGATGCGGCGGGAGGGTTTTCGGCTTTAACTCGGCAAGTGGAATGTGTTACTCTCGTTCCGCTTGACACGCACCCACACACGGTGGCCAGCTTCCCTTTCGCCAGTGGGATTGGGTTGTACGCAATCTCACACCAACCTTCCTTCCTGAACTTCCCCCATTGTGGCACGTGGACAACGCGCCGATGCACGTACGGTACTCTCGACGGGTTTGACAGTCCGCGCGACCGTGCTGCTGTTGGATGCTATAATCGCAGTAAGATAAAGAGCAATGTGGGGATGATGTTTGCGAGTATACGTGCAATTGCGTCGGCCTGATATAGAGTGACCGTTTCCCCCGGACCAACACTGTTGACGTAATAGAAATGCTGCTATGATGTTTCCACTCTTCGTTGGGAAACTTTGGAACGTATCGCAAATTTTGTGAAACTAGACACACATTTTGTTAACAAACTGGAGAAGACTATAATTTGTATGATATCTTGAAAAGTTAAATAAACATCAAAGTAACTTGTATAGTTCAGCTGACAGATACTGCTCCTTATCCACGATTTGAGATTTTCCATTTTTATTTTTCCCTAACCAAACAATCCAAAACTAAATTCGGAGCACTCCTTCCTGGTAGCTTTTTTCCTTCACTTTAAAACGAATCTACAAACGCGTACGAAAGCTCCTATGGAACCTAAAGGTTGAAGGCAGTATGCAGCAGCAGCACCAACACCAAAAACACGCATGTACGCAAGTTAACGAAGGAAGTTTTGACTTCAATCCAGAAGAAGGAAAAAAAACCTCCAACATCTTTGCGAAGGACAAACCGGTTTGCATTGTGGGGCTCGAGCAACGCGTCTTCGATCACTCGATCTCGCACAATCATGCCCTCGCGTTCCCTCTGCGCCACCCCCAGCGGCCTCCCTTTCCACCCTGCTGGAACCAGTTCATCCGTTCACAGTTGCTCGTTCATGAACTCCATGAATCGAGACATCGCCACCGTCAAGATCGCGCGTGTCCACGTACAGTTCGAAACGCGAAACAAAGTTCGTGCCTTCCGATGTTTTTTTTTTGTTATTTTACAGCCGTTTGGTTTTATTATACTTTACAAAACCTTCGTAACGCTCGGGATAATCCACATCGGCGCTTATGGACGGGTGGCGGCTTTGTGCACGCTAGCTGGAATGTGTCGAATTTGGGTGTTGCACCTTTCTTCCATCGTCAGCACTGTGAAGTACGGAAGGGAGATAATTCCGAAAGATCAATCTTTCCCTTTGGGATTTTCATACCGCTTCAAAATTTACATGCAGAACAGTGCTTCCGCTGGGCTGTAAAACTGTATGCTGAATAAGGTATTTTTTCGATCAGCAACGATGTCCCACTTATTCAGGGCCACCCAGACCAGAGATGGGTTCAGCTTTCACAGTCACAGGCCAGTTCTCAAGGTCTCATAATTTACCTCTTCCTCTTCAAAGACGCGGTGCCACTCTAATGATGTTAACCAACGAAACAGGTTCTAGTCTGGAAGCGTCAATAGAGCTGTTGACTTAATTTCCGCAACAAAACGATAAACCTAAACGTTTTAATTGCTAGAATACGCTAATAACATTCCGATGTTGTAGAATACATGACCCTAAGGATGTAGCATGCAAATTACCAACAAGACATTTGTCTAATTGTCTAAACGAGAATTTCTGAAGTTTTAGTGATTTTTGCTATATTTTTGCTAGGAAAATTTGGAAAACCAGACAGTTAGACTTTCGAGAGCTTATTATTTAGAGATAGAGATGTCGGCTACCATCTCCTACATACACATACGTCCTTAAGCCTAGACCTCAACGACATGTTCCTAAGCTTCAGACCAAGATATTCACAAAGATCTTGAGCTAGATATTTTACAATGCCTCAAAAGTTATAGAAGTCCTCCTCAATTTTTTCGAGGCTTCGATCAATGGTATTAACCAATCAAACAATGAGAGGGTAAAGTATGGTAATTCCTCGGGCTACAGTACAAAGTTGCGCAGCTGATAAAGCATACTCATGACGAACCGCTGCAATTGTAGATAACACCATCAGTAATCAAATGTTGATAGTAAACAATTCACAACATACAGTACATGGCGTATTACATAATTCTTGGCTATAAATTGCTGTACAATCATGATTTTTATTCTTTAAAGAATAACATTATAACAAACGTATGGATTTACTCACTTGGAGCTTAGTCAGCTACTTCGAAAGAACATGAAAACCTGTTCCTGTTCCTGATCTAATAAATCAAATAAAATTGATAACCCTAATGTTAGGTTTATCACTGTACACGGACGGTTGCATCGCGTTACGGAAGCGTTGTACAGAATTTTTGATATAAATATTCATAGCGTTCGAAGTACAGAGGTGGAACCGGATTGAAGGGAACAGAAAAAAATGAACTAGAAAACTAGAACCATTCGCACGAATCATTGACCGCGAATTGAACACGAGCAAAACCTCTTCGTTTTGGTGCTTAAGCGCTTAGAACCAGAGAATGGATGCGATTTTAAGCAACACAACAAAAAACTAACCAAAATTGAAGCAATTAAATCATAATAAATAAAGAGAGAAAATTCTGATTTGTTTTAAAAAAGGAAACAATTGAACAAAACCCCTAAATTCTCCACTTCTCGCGAAAGCTCTCATAGCGTTCGACCTTTTCGGTGAGGAAATTCCAAATGACATAAAAAGACAGCAGGACTGACGCGCGCTCAGGAAACGTTACTTCTTACCGGTGCCGACGTCCTTGACATTTTCGTACGAGAAAATGGCCGACTCGTGTCCGGGGCAATGAGTAGTCGGTTGGACTTTTAGCAGATGTTAAGTGTGCCATAGAATACAAAAATGCTCCCAAAAAAACAACAACAGCTCTATTGATCTGTGGTGACTTTTTTGCTGCTATATTGTCACCATCTTTGATGTCCGTAATTTTCACCTTTTTAACCTTTCGCTTGTATTAGCTCCACACCCTTGAGGTAATCCGTTAGTATCGTTGGCTTTATTTGTTCTATTTGTGTGATAAAAATTAGTCACCCTTGCGCGTTTGTGTTCCATTCATCAACAAGTAGAAATACAACCTCCACCGGGAAAAAAGCGAGCATTTGACTTGCCCGTGCAACATGCTTCGTGTGTAGTGAGGAGCATTCACTTCGCCATTGAACCTGAGGATGGCCTTGAAAGTACGCACTCCAGCTTTTATTGCAGCCGACGAACAGCAATGCAAACGCAATGAACATCCGCTAAAGAACCGTCTTGTCTACATGCAGTCAAGCACCTCCTCCGGTGTCCCGAGTGGATGTGTGTGTCGGAATATTTGATTAATAGCTTCTATACGTCACATTCAAGAAACTCCGTGCAGGTGAGGGACACGATCTTATCTCACGTCGTCTCACACTGCTCTCGCCTTAGAGAGACAAACGATCGATCAGTAGCAAGAGAGTAAAAAAAGTCTTAACTGACTGGTTCTTCCCACCCAAACATCCCAAAAATCGATGATTCACACAGCCAAAACATGGGATCCTTTTTTTATTGTCTTCCGATCCTTCACTTCGTACGTTCTGCTTGAATTCGAGCAGCAAATCAACCCCCCCAACCCACCAACGTTAATCCGCGTGCGTCATTAACCCACAAGTGTCACTCACCTTTTTCAAAGGTA
Organism: Anopheles minimus; assembly: GCA_000349025.1. Classification (NCBI taxonomy): domain Eukaryota; kingdom Metazoa; phylum Arthropoda; class Insecta; order Diptera; family Culicidae; genus Anopheles; species Anopheles minimus. The sequence continues at coordinate 1,846,028 of KB663721.1, forward strand.
CTCTTTAAACATTTCTTGATCTCGATGTGTGTTTTGCCGCCGTACCGTTCGAAACAATAAATCCATGCAACACACCCAACCAGAAACAATACAACGATATAAAACTCGCATAGTGCACACACATACCGTTTATGGTGGGCGATTTCGAACGGGGACTTCAACCTTCTGCTTTTTGCCGGAAAATGCTGTTTTTCCGGTCTTTATTCTAGAGTTTACAGCGGAACGAAATTCGCCTTTGATGTTCTCGATGGCATGGACGACATCTACAGCTCGCAGATGCTGATTTTATCGATGGTATTTCCTCAAAGCTGGACCTCACCGCATCACCACCAGCCGAAGGGAATGAAGTGTTACGTCTTGCCTTAAATCACTGCCTTTCACTTCGCGTCACTTCTCGCACCGTCGTCCGGTGCAATATGCGCGGTTGTAAACTTCACGAAAATAGATCGCCCAGGTTGAGAGGAATTATTTTGTTTTGCGTGTTGCACAGCATTGCACCAGATGGTATCACTGCTACACTTCAATCGCTAATACGCAATACTATTGGTGCGATCAGATCGCAAGATCGCGGAAGTGGAAATTGTTCATTTTTTTATGCTATCAACCCCCAAAACATCCGCCTCTTTGAAGTGGAAAAACCAACGCTAAACTTCCGATACTGTATCCACAAAAGTCTAATGGCTTTCTTGTGTTTGCTCCTTCCGTTCGCAACTGTGCGACACAAACGGGTGGAAAAACTTTCACCACGCCGCGCCATCCGACTTGGCCATTCCAAGCTCACGCACACCGTGCCGTCTCCTGCTGCGAGCTGATCGGCACACAAGCACAAACGAACGCAGTCAATGCCTCTGACACAACGCTCCACTTGAGTTGGCGCGCAGCAAAGAAAATGCACCAACCATTGCGCACTCTGATTAAAGGGGGTGATTGTCGAATGGGTCGGTTGGCTAGGGGAAGGTGAAACGGTGGGAGAAAGAGCGCAACGGGAAAGAAAGTGCAATCAAGCGGTTAATTCTCACGCACACGCTCGAAACGCTAAACGAGTAGTAGCGGTCCATTGGTAGTGGTGGTGCAGTGCATTTCCTTTGCTGCTCCGTTTCTTTCTTTCTTTTTTTTCCCCACCACGTAGACATAAAGCGGAGAAAATCGTTTGCCCTCCTCTCTTTTCCCGCGTTGTAGAGGGAAACACATTTTTCATCCCACAGTGCAGGTAATTGAAGGGGTAAATGATCGCAAGCAACATCACCACCATGTGTCATAAGCGATCTCATATATTAACGATCGTTTCTTTTTTTCCGTCAATTAAACCCCTCCTCGAAAGAATGTCTGAATCGTTTATACCGTTTGTAACCAAAAAAACACAACATGAAATTGGAAAATAAAAAAAAAATCTTTTGAGCAACAAAAAACATCGAAAGTGAAACCTTACGAAACGCGATAAAGTGAGCAAGCGAATTACGACGTGACCATCGAGCAACGAGTGTCACGACGATAGTAAGAGAAAAAGAGAGCACACATCTAAAAAAACATATACCGTATCTATTTATAAAAGCACGTTTTATGCAAATGTGTTAACATTATCCTCCAGGACGCAGCATCAAACATTGGACATCAACAACCTTGTCTTCTTTCCTAATTGATTTGTTTTTAAGAATTCAAATACATTCCAGGAACGTCTCTGATACATCATGGCATTCCACATTCTCAGATCTTTCTGTCACTTCATTCGGGAAATTCAAATTCATTTGCAACATATCCTCCAGGGATATTGAGGAACCCCCGCTTCACTTTACTTCCCATCCCCTAATCTTAGCCTAAATGACTCTCCGCGAACTTGACACTGAAAGCATTTCCATCATTTTTCCTTGCCAAACCACCCATCTCTCAATACAGCAGGATTCCGCTTTCTCTCGATACCAGCGAATGCCCAACGAAGGACTTTGGAAGCATCTTCTTTCGATGAGACACACGCTTTCACTCTTGCACAATGGAAAACAGCAACGACCGCAACAATTGAAGCCATTCAAGCGAGGAAAATTACGTGGAAAAGTTAATACACACTACCACACCCATACTAGCGTAAAACAAACAGCTGTAGATTGTACGGTTGTGTTACGGGAAAAATGTCTATAGCTGTTATCTTATTAAGTTCACCATACGTATGCCACTGTCGCCACGGTCACCATTAACACTATTTTAAAGAGATCCCTTATGTTAACTTCGCAATAAGCCGTAATAAGTGTAATACTCACGCCATCCTATCAATTATTTGAATTTTTCAAAAGATATACCAAGATATTATCAAGATCTCCAACAATTTCACTACGCTTCATCTGCGTATTATGCATTATGCTTGCAGCAAACATACCGATCCACGTACCGATGATTTCCTATTATTTTAAATCAACCTTAAAAAAAGACTCACAAACAGTTGCATCGTTTGGAAGCAACCCACCGACAGCGTAGAATATTATACCTTCACACACTAAAATAAATGTCGGAAGTAATGAAAGTGTAAAAAAGTTTAATCTACCGAAACGAAGCACCATCATCAACCCGCTCGCAATGGCACCGAGGACGTAGAAGAGTGCATAAACTTTTTCCTTCCCACAGGGCTGGTGTAGGATGCGGCATGAACATAAAAACAAACTTTTTCCAGCATGGCGTTGTCTCCACAGCGAAAGCTCTTTCTTCGCGAACAATCCTTTGGGATCGTTACTGCTGTTGCTTACGCAGGACCTTCGTTCGTGGAACGGGCACGGGAAACTATTGCTCGAATCTTGCTATCGTCTTCTGGAAATGGAGCATTTGTAGAGCACAAAGCACATCAAGTTGGGCACGAGAGAAGCAAAAAGAAAACCTTCGATCTTTGTGGATGTGTCCTTGGAGTTTCACGCTCCAAACCCGTCGTTTGATTGATGATGGATATTCCCTCTTGCATCTTGTAGAGTTCCTTTTTTTGTCCGCAACCAAGGCTTCTATCGACAAAAGCGACACACGCGAGAGAACACATCCCGGTTGTTTGCAATCGGTGGACATTTTCTTTCATTTCACCGAGTATGACATAAGCGGATCTTCGACAAGGACACACAACGGAACATAACAAGGAAATCGTCGACACCAAATGCAACTGGATGAAGAAACTCCAATAGACCATTGGATGTGTATTGGAGTTTCTTAAATTGTCTCCGAATGATTACCTTTCTTTCCGATTTCGAAAGACCTTGGTGTACTGGGTACTGTACACCTTAACAGGACAGTATCCACATTTCTTTATGTGTGTACTCTTAAGTTGCATTCAAGCGTCCACGTGTTCCCTTATCCCTTCCCTTATCATGTTAATGCCAACACCAGACGACTTATCACAGCACGCACACCGAGACAGATGTGATGGTATGGCACAGCCAAACGCCCGTAGCATATCGCATCGACAAACAATTGGGTCAATTACTTTGGCATTGAAAATGGTCCCCAAAAAAAACAACATTACTCCCCATCCCAGCACCTACCCCACCCAGACAGAAAGGCACTGGAGGGAGCCATTTTACGTGCATGTGGACTATCGAATTCGGTTATATGTACACAGTCATACCCTTACACCGTTTAAAGAACGAATTCTGGTGGAGAAGGTTTGCAAACCTTTTTTCAGCCGGCTGTCGGAGGTCTTGTCGGCAGTTACGTTGGTTGTGTAGGTTGTGTTTGTGTGCTGCCCCTCATACTATCGCGTTCACTTAATCGTGTGCAGGTGCAACAAGGCGGGTGCCATAATCGAAGAAGGGGGGAGGGCTGTGTACTCGTTGTTCGATTTCATCACTACTGCAGCTTGCGGAGCCACAACATGAGACGAAACAATTGCTGCATTGGATGGTGGCATTATCAGTGAACGTGTGTAACGCAGAGTATGAGCAGCCTGAGGGTCACATAACGTGACTGACTGAGTGGAGTCGACAACAATTTGCCTTTCAGCAATTATCTTCTTAATCTTTCAAAAAAATACTTCTTTGTATGTCTAAAACGCTGGAAATAAAAGCTTTCCACTTTGTCCAGTTCAAACAACTCATAATAGAATACCTTGTTAAGATCCCACCGCACAAAACAGTGTCTAAAAAGTGTGTTTCAAGTGCTTTTATAATAAAACAAATATAAATATTCTGTCAAGTTCTACCTCATCCTTCAACATTCTCACAACCTGTCACCGAGGTGAAGTAGTAGTATGTATTGAAACATACGGCACACTACTCATTATGTGACCCACTTATGGTACACCACAGCAAAAGGGCAGCAGTTCGAAAGAGTCTCGTTTGCTTTATGTACGTAAAACACAAATCTTCTTCCCCTTGTTAACGTCTTCTCGTGAGTAGTTTGCAAACTCACGTACATCCGAACCACGTTCCAGCATTGGCTTGATTTGATTGTTCGCTGCTCATGGCACGAATCGACTTTTTTTTTGTTCCTCTAGATCCTGCGACACAGACAACTCACTTTCCAGATCATTCCAACATTGGACGATCGTAATTTTACGAGATTTTGTTCTTTTTTTTGTGGATAATAGGTGCGAACGTCCTATATCTCCCTTTAAGAAATACGCTTTCCTTTTTTCGTGTTTCTCAAAGCTCGCACAAAAAACACCTTTCTGTGTCTGACCGGAAAGCAAACGTTAACTATCCCTCCACGCACCACAAATCGGATCCATGCGTGAGTGGTAGTAGCCTACGCAGACATCCACAATGATGAAATGACAAAAATGAAGTAAAAGAAAAAAACAAACACACACTTGCACACGCACAAATCAACGCTGGTCTGGTGGTACACCGAAAAGAGCCAGAGGAATTTGGGTCACTAACAAGTGGCTATGGTCGAGGACCGCCCGGCAAAAAGGAAGGGCAAGCATAAAAGCGGCACACGCAATACGCAACAACAAAGTCGGTGCCTGGTGACGATCAAGCCGGGCAGGGCGTGAGGTGAGTGCGAGAACGAGCCCGACCACGGTCCGAAATTGATGAAATGGCAAAAAGTCGAGAAAATGACAAACATACCGGCTGGGGAAGGGGAGGACGGAAGAGCTGAAGATGAAAAAGAATTTAGACAAGAAGCATACGCATAAGAAGGTGATCGTAACCTACATACAACAACCCACGGCAAGCCAAAGCACACGTAAACGCATCGTTTTAGGGGTAAATATTTGCACTACGGTTTAATTGCTCCTTCCGTAAAATTTAACCAACTCATTTTGGCCAAAATTATAGTCTCAAGCAACTAATGATGCAACGGCGAACCCATTAAAACGATGAACATTTATATTTTGCTTTACAGCAATCGCACACAGGAAATGAACCACTCTGAGAGAAGACACTCCGAAGAAAAGCATCGTCCAACTCATTTAGCTTCGTGATAGCCTTTTGGCAAGACATTAAAACAGAAAGACAAACGGAAAGCACAAAGGACAAGAGACACACGCAATATTGGCAAAACAAAAAGGTGTGTTGTTAATTTATGCACCCAGATGGTCACTTGTGTAAAGCGAGAAGAGATATCACTCACGTGGTTACAACAAGGACAGAACAATAAAAATCCAACGAACGTGATATGTTTTGTAAATTGCGCTCGTTCACATAAAGAGACCCACGAATTCGCATAAAGATCGCCATCTTCCTTGGCGCATGGTTTTTTGGGGGACAAGTAAGGGAATCAAGATTAAATCGATTCTCACACGCAAGAAGTCAATTTTATCCCTCTTTCTCAAACTATTACTGTTCAATAGAGAGACTTTATATGTTTATTTTATTAAACGGGTTGTTGTTCAACAATTTCTAAGTGCCTGTCAATGTCATAATAGATTAAGGAGCCGAATGATTTTTCACGAGAATTCATTTGAGGCTTTCGATTATGCCCTCAAGAATATTTGTGGAGCTCGAAATATTAAACCATTTCTGACTTCCTTCACCCCAAACAACGGATCTGGTTGGGATTTTGGACCGCTCGCTCGTGTGGTGTGTGTGAGAGAGACTAGCTCGCTACCATCTATACCACCAAGGCACTAAGATGCGTCCGGTTAAACAATCAATATAAATGAATGACTCTCAACGGGCAACAGGTAATCGAGGATGTTTAAGCAGAAAATTATAAGAGACAGAAGTATAAACGATTTTAATTTTCACTTATTGACACGCAACAAGAAAAGGTATGGAATAAGATTTTCACTCCAATGTTTCTTGCAATTTCGATTTCAAAATTAAATTGCAAGCAACATTACGCTCATGTTCCCAACATAAATGGTGTCTCGTCATTGTTTTTGCATGTGTGCATGGCGAAAATGAGAACAAAAATAAATTTAAAAAAATCAATTAAACAACACACCCACACATCGAAAGCCCACCGCAAAGCCAATCATTCCGTTACCCTGGGCAACGGTGTTTTTGCGTCACACACGCCATTACAAGTGGGTCATGACGGAAAACCACAACTCGCAGCCACACCGTGCTGGAAATTCGGATTTTTTTTAAATATCTTTCATTTCATGGAAAACATCGTCTGAGGCAAACAAACAATCCAATTTTAGTAAAGTTCACTAAAAGCCCACATCACTGTTCGACACATTGAACGTGAGACATACATAGTACTCGTCCTTTTGGATGGATCCCAGGGATGGAAAGGAGAAACTCACACACATTCACGTAGGAAGGTTTCTATGGTAACGGTACGATATCGCACAAAAGGAGACAAAAAAATACGACTTTGTACGTCAACATCTCACACTCATTTTCCCAGGCACTGCTCCTCCTGACAGCTTTTCCTTGTTTGGTGTTATTTTTATGTGTATCTCTCCTCTTCGCTATATGAAACGGTGCTTTCCATCACGCAGGTTCCGTATCCCCTAGCAACGAAAGCTTATATGCACGGGCAGAAATAAAAAGTTCACAATATCCCACTCCCCTCACACTATCGGCCTGTTTGGAAACAAACAAACTGAAAAACTAATTTCATCCAACCAACGAGCAAAACAAAAATTGTGGCGCTTCGAATGCAAAAATGTTGCCAACACGCACAGATATATCAAACTGCACCGTAACGGGAGACCTGCCTGTTGATGGACTTTTGACATCTCTACCGGCTCTGCCCGTCACCAAGGGTAACGAGATGTTATCGGGCGGGTGAGAAAATCGGGAAACAATTTGTGGACAAATTTGCACAACGGTTGCAATTTAGGGCGAAGTGAGCGGTCGATGGACGGGAAAATTGTTTGCAGATTGTACAATAAGGGTAAATATTAAAAAAAACACCTCCGGGAAACATCCGCATGATGCGCATAGACAGTAATTCAATCGCAACTCATCGATGTGAAAGCAAACGGAAATGAAGCCATATACATTACATTAATTATTTTTGAGTTGCTTTGTTGTACTGCACTGGCACTGATGTCTGTGTCAGTTTTGATATTTACTGATGACAGTTTTTTTTCCTCCAAAAATATATCGGGAACCAATCAAATTACAATCTGTATTAATTGCTAGACTTGAACGGATCGAGCGAAAATTGTTTTTAAAATGAAACCAAGCAGAATATTTTTACTGTGATTTGTATGATTTTTAAAATCCACATTGAATAATGTCTGATTCTTCGGGTACAGTTTAAAACTTCTTCTAATATTTGAACCTTCTTCCCATCAAGAATTCCGAATAGTTTATTTTATTCATGAAGAACCGTCATACCCTTATTGCTATGAACTCTGTATATTGCAATCTACATATTTACTTACCTTAAACTAATGGTACAGGAAGGTTGAGCTCGGTATTTGTGTTTATCGTTAATTTCTGAAATTAAAGAATAGAAAAAACACTTTATTAGTACTTTGTACAAAACACAAAATGTTAATTAATGTGGCAATCGATGATGGAATAATTTAGCAAAGCTCAACAGCGCTTGGTGAGAAAGAAATCCATAAGAAGTAGCTCTTACGGTTAGTATTTTGCTGATCTATTCAAGTCTATCCATCCATCCAACGAAACTCATGCAAAAGCTGTGTGTCTCATACAGCAGTGTGATCGCTTCGAGGTTTGGTTGGCTGCCAGGGATGAATCAACCGACACACACGCATACAAATTCGAAGCCTCTTCATCGGCCCCACTAACGTACGACTCTTCAACCAGTCGTGTCGCGTGATGTGCCCTTAGTCCTTGAACGTACACTTCTACTTTGTGCAGCGGTTTTACACAAAGAGAGATACAAATTGACATGTCATCAAACTATGAACACATACTTAATTTACATTCTCTCTCAACAATTCATAGCAATAGTGAATTGTGCTAAATTCATCTTGAAAATTTTACACAAAATCACATTCTGTAACATAATCTTCCTTGCTAACAGAGCGATAACACACTGGAAAGGAAACGTATGCGTTGACCTTCATCCGTACGGCGAGCTCATCGCTAGCAATCAACACGAAGCACGTGCAAAATTTATCACAACTTCAAGGCCACCACAAGCGCTCCTTTTCTTCCTTTTCTCCGCTTTTGGAAGGGTTTTTAAACATGTTCACATTGTTGTAATAAAAAAATCCTCCCAGCATGAGCCAGCAAACACGGATTAGTAGGAAACGATAGGAATTCCGATGATTCATCTACAAACTCGCCAACTTCCCAAGCTCACTGGTGAAACCAGGAAATTCGGTCTGTTCCAATAAATTCCTGCGTCATGCGAGTGATATACCACAGGAAGCAATTAGACTTTTCGTTATACTAAAGCTAGAGTTATCAGCACTGCTGACAAGTTGCGTATGCAAAGACCATCCAAGTGATGTAAACATTTTCGTCCTCCAAAATAGTCAGACCAGACTTCCAATTCCAGAAATTGGAAACTTCAAATCCCGGCGAGGAAAGGAACGTAAACTGTGGCAAAGGCAGCAAAGTTAGCAAATGCTGGCAAACAAACAACGGCTGTGAGTGTTATGCCTAGGTCAGCATAAAATGACGACCGCTTACCATCCTTCCATTCCCTATTTCATATCTCCCTCTCGAGCTACGGTTCGTTTCTTCTAGCCACTCGAGACACGTCGTATTGTTTGTGAATGGAGTACGACGACGTTGACACAGCGAAAGCAACTCCATCCACCTTCAATGCCATACGCCACATATTACCATTCCTTCTGTACAAATTTATGGATGTTGCTGGGCAGATTGTTAAGACGAGATCTTTGTACATCCAAACCGTTGATCCATGAAGGAAACATACTGAATATGAATGTCACTCATCTTCGGAAATTCGATCTTCTAATAATGTCTTGTGATAAAAACCTTCCAAAGTAGACCAACAGTAATAAAATCGAAATCAAAACTTCATTCGAGTTTTAAAAAAGAGTGTTCCCTTCTTACGTCTCCGTACAAGAGAAACGACTACTCTTCTGCATTCTGTCAGCTTATTAGGCTTTCCCAACTATATCCCCACGAAGAAACCCCCCACATTCTTCAATGCAAATGTCTATCGATGTACAGCAGAAAGTTTGAACCTCCTGCTGCTGCTGCTGCTGCTGGTGTGCATAATATAACTTTGTCCGCTTGCTGACCTTCTGCTGGTGTCTTCTCCCAAGGTACTGTTGTTTCCGCTGAACATACTTAATACGTACCATATGTCCAACCTACCCCAACAAAACCCCCTGTAGGGAAATGAGCAAGGACTTTGGGCTTTGGAGGAGTTTATTTGTCTTCTTCTTGGAAACATCGGTGCAAAAAAGACCGAAACAAAGTACAACAAGCGTGAAACTTGAGGTTTCTGCGCGGAACATCTGTGTCAGCAGAAAGAGAAAAAAACCACCCTATGACATACATCATGGAAGTGCTCGGACGAGGAAGCATTACAGGCAGGGTACGGACAGAAGAAGCATATTCAATGTTATGTAACGATCAGCCTCAACCCCGGTGGGAGGAAAGACCTGGTGAATATGACACGAATTTATACGAGCTGAAATAATATGCCATTAAGTGGAATGGAAGGGTTTTGCCGGTCACAGATTTATAGGCCACACGGGCAAACTGAGCAAATATTTGCATTATTTCTAATGATGCGATGAACAACTTTGGAAGTACACACAGGAAACACAGGAGGGTTTGTCATCCTTCAATGAACTGACTGACGGCCAACAGAGCACGACAAAACAAATTAAAACTAACGATTGCGATTCATAAACAAATTGCGCGAAGAATAGAACACAATTCAAAAGAATTCTAAATAAACGATCATTTTCTTCCAATTCGACGAATAGTTTAACGAGCACGCAGTATTCATTGTGACGGGAAGAACATTCACTTGGCAGAGGGGGAAAAAAGACACTATAAAATCCGGAGGCTAAGCAATTATCTTCTTCCGATCGATGGTGCGATTTCAGGCATCGAAAGGACCTACAGATGTAAACAACTCCAGAACAACAACGTTCCATGGGAACGAATAGTCAGAACACCGAGCATCCGTAGATTGTATTTTGAATTGTAGCTTTCCAGCTTCCTACGCACCGGTTTGCTAGCATCTAAAACGACGGATACTAATTGAATTCCGTCTCTGAGCACAATCAGCGGCGAAACGTGCCCCGGGCTATGATAGATTTCCACTCAACGAACGATCAACGACGATGATATTGAGCGAATAGAAATTGCAAAACATACAACATAACAATGCAACACAACCAAACAGTAGAGCAGCGCGTTGGTAACATACAGGGTTTCTCAGATGACATTAGAGGAGTAGCCACATTTCTTCCATCGGCAGCACATGACGTAAGAGCAGCATCAGGTTCTGAGAAACCCTGTAACATAACAATGCAACACAACCAAACAGTAGAGCAGCGCGTTGGTAACATAATAGCCTCCTCGACCGATATCTGCTCGATGCATCTAATTGAATCGATACCGGAAAGTAAGCGCAATAGTTTTTATGTATTATTTTTCCATCTATCATCGAGATTATAAAAAGTGAAATAAAATAAACGAGAAGGAGTCATCTCCCGGCACCCGAAGAATGACAATAACCAATGGCAATTCGTGCCAGGCTACCATGGAGATAATTCTAATGATGCAAATAAACCGGGTTGTGGAAAATTCCAGCTTTTGCTAGTTCATGGAATACAGGGAAAGAGCACTATAACATCGAGATTGAGTTTTCTTAAAAATCTGTGCATTGCATTTTAAACGTAATGGAACAGAGTATTGTTCGCAACAACGCAATGATCCACCGTTCCCAGCTGATTTGATGTACTCGTTTGCACTAATCGGTGGTAATTACGTTCGCAAATTTACAAAATGGATTATTACCATCGGGCCTCACACTAAACGGCATTGTAGGGAGCTATAAATTGGTCGTGATCTTGTATGCAGATAATGTATCTTGTATCACAATTACTCAAACAGGGAGATAGAGAGGAATTCGTCATTTTAAAATGTGAGGCTTTTAAGATATAATTGTGTGAAAACAAAACCAAAAAAATGAGTCCTGATATTTATAACCAATTTAGATTGTTTTGAACATGAGTGAAGAGTTGTTAATTGTAGCATTTGTGATCGACACAATCACTACCCGAGATTGTTCGGTGGCTTTCTCATTACGTGACTAACCACTTGCAGCATCATTATTTTTATTTTTTACGAGTTCTTTATATAATTACGAGAATCGTGGAAGGAAGGAGGAGTTATAGTGTTACTGATCTAACAAAAAAACATCTCCCTTTCTTCTAGTCAGTCCTGCGTACGAGGGGGAACGTGAACCGGATGGGATTTGAACCTCGGGGTGTCGTGCCGTTTAAAGATCGGCACCGGAGGCTCCCTAATTACTAATAGTAATTTTTCCTTATAAAAACTAAAATATTACCTTTGCTTAACACACATCGACACACCCGCTTGTGCTGTTTCTGCTTCGTGTAATTCGCTTAGTGTGTATGTGGTTGGAAAACAGTAGTAGTATAGTTGGATTTTCTACTATGGACTACTGTTGGATTTTCTCCAAAACGACGCTGCCGTTCCGTTTTGTACCGACTGTACAACGTCACGTCATCCGGCTATGCTGCACAGACAGGTAGTTGTAGTAAGCTACCGCCACTGGTGAAGTATTACGGCCTTCGCTCGTTGTTGTTGTCGTCGTTGCCATTGCAAAAAGATTGCCCCACGTGCCACTAGGCTTTTGCTGCAGTAGAAAAATGCTACGACCTATCGTTGCCGCTTCTACTAACCGTAGATGCAATTCCATCATCACTCTACGAGTGACTCACACAAACGCACACCCACACCCACACACCTCTACACATACGAACAGATGCACAGAGGCCGAGCCTGAATTGCGCGGAATTAAATTATATTTCTATTTTAACACTCCTGCGGTTGGCTCCTGATGTCACTCGGCGCGGCAGAAAGATCAGCAGTGAGTGCAGCGGGAAAAACGCGTGCGGAAAAAATGCGACTCGCGGACGAAGACGGACATTATTGCACTGTTTTCACCATACATACACAACACCATAAACAATCACACCGAGCGCACAGACTGCTTAGCTCGCGATGAGATGCGCAGAGCCCATTTTTTTCTTCTCACTTAGCTCACCGATATTTTTTTTTACCTAGCGCACACACACACACACAGCTTCTTTATTTGCAGCCTCTTGTTGTAGGCCTTCTTTAATTACCACTTTGCGATCACACTGCTTCTTCTATTTTTTTTTTGCTTTTTAACAACACTTGCATCACTCGCAACAAGATGTTGATAATGCAAGCTCCCGCACACACCCCCCGACCGTGCTTCACGGGGAAAATCACGATCGCACGCACGCTCCCACACACGCACACACACACACACGCTTTGAGACACAAGCACTAACACAGGCACTCAAAAGTGCACGCACGAATAGACACCGTCGGCGTTGAAACGATCGATGATCACCACGTTGAGGTTAGGGAGGAATGAGCAAAAAAACCCCGATCTACTTTCGTTCCAGGAATGGGGTGGTGGGATGATTACGAATGGGGGGAGGGGGTAGCAATTATCACAGCGCCCCACTACCACCAGCAAACAGAACCGAGCCGCGTATTTGTTTTCTTCTTTCGCCCCCTTGCTTACTGCTGGTCTGCTGGCGATTTCACCGCTTTCGTGAATGAAAGCAGTGTGAGCGATCACCACCACTTCACGTACACACACCGCTGGTGCTCTCACGCAAACACATTACACCAGGCGCACACGGTCAAGTGTGCGCATTGCTCAATCAGGTTTCTATTGCTTCGCTTTTCACCACCACACTCAATGTGTTGGCGTTGCCGTACACGGGGGATGGGAAATGAAGTAGAAACGAAGGCAGTGCTCCTTGCGCACCGTTTTTTGCACACACACACACACATACACGCACACACGTCGGCGAGGTGAGGTTGCAAATGAATGGAGACGGTTTGGCAATTGGCAATTAATTAGCTGCCAAATGCACACTCACTCACGAGCCGTCCAGTCGTCACAGGCAGCGAACTCGTTTTCGATACTTACTCACCGGCGGTCGAGATCGAACACATTTGCATCGCTTGCTGCGTGATGCTTTTGGGTGCAGGAATAAAAATCTTCTTCACACCCCCGTGCGCTATTTACAAAATAACAAAAAAGTCATGTATACACACACACATACAATCGAAACGTCTGTGTTTGCTGCAGGGAGTTTCAACTTTTCGACACTCGTCGCACAATTATTCGTGCATTTGTTCTTGCACTGGAAAACAAAGCAAATCCTCTATTCCAACCTCCAACTGTTGGCATTTTCATCGTCTTTCCATCCACACTGCCCTCTATTGTTTGGTCTCTCTCTCTAGCACACAGGCCTGAACGTGTAAAGTGGAGCTTGTCTTCTAACTGTACTTTATGTTCACTTCGATGAGCCTTCTTCTTTTTGACGGTGAGTGCGTTTCACTCTTCGTGTTGTTGTTGCACCTTCTTTCATTTGCGGTGCGAGCCTTCTCGCGCACTTGCTACACGTACTACACACACACACACACACACACGCACAGACACCAGAATGCTGCTAAATTAACATCCGTTTACCCACTCGATGATGTTTTACTTGACTGTTGGGTTCTTCTTCTTCTTCTTGTTCACGGCCGCAAATTCCATTGGACTTTATGGCTGGGTTGAGAGCAAAAGTGCAGCCCAACAGCAACGACCAACCTATCGCGACCGCGGTTTTACACGAAGTGCGTAACGATGCGAACGCGCTACGAAATGATCGCGGCTGGCCAGACCCGAACGCAGTTCGTGTTCTCCGAGCCAAACCGAACAATCATGGCCAACTATGTGACTGTTTGGAAATTGGCCAAAACAAGTGAACATTGCGTGGGGTAATTGAGTCACATTTGGTTCTACATTCATACCTCACCAATTCATCTAGCAAGTAGAAAACAAACGTAATTATCCGAACTATTACTTTACTCTAATAGCTTTTTAAAAGGCGAAAACGCATTATTTTTAACGAACTGTCTAATGCATTGTCGAGACAACTGTGCAGTCTACGCTGCCGAACGATACCGATTACCAACACTACCACACAATGCAACACGCACACCATCGCGCCCACGCCACTTCGCGAAACACGAACTGCTCCTCCCAACAGCATCCGTCTATATCGACACATACAATACTTCAAGTTTCGCTCAGCCGTTCGCAAGCCAGCGAACGGACTATGGGATTTTTTACACAAAATTTGTTGTTTCTTCTTTCGCTTTACTAAAGTTAAACTGCAATGGCTCTCGCTGTACCAAATTGCAATTTTAATATCAATTCAAAACCGCAATTATTTGAGTAAGTAACGGAAACTTTGTAAACATTGATCAAATAATCTCAAACCAATGTGCCTGTTTTGTCCAATTCCACATGTTGGACGGTCTTTTCCCCATCTCTTTTCCACTGTGTGCGCATTAGCAGGCAGAATTCATGCGAAAACAGTATAGACAAAGAACGAATGAAGGCGGCAACCAAAACAAACCCGTCTCAATGGAACAATCACACAATTCGCATGAAATGCAAAAGGAACCGCGGAGGGGGTGAATCCGAGGTAAAGAAGGGCAGAACCGGTGAAATCGATATCAAATCAACACGCGCCTAACAGCTGATGTTTTGAATGTCAAATGGGTTGGCCACTGGGGTTTTTTTTTGGGACTAAGCATCAACGGCTTTCCAGAGCTGTCCTATTGTTACTGGAATGTTTGTATGCTGAGTAAATCAAAAGCTACCAAAACGTGTCATAAGCTCCATCGTTTACGAACCACACGAATCTTTTTTCGCCCGTGGATTAAATCGACTTTGCAGCCAACTTTCACTTCTCGTCCGAACCATTCGAGCGAGTCCATAAGCGCTGGCCAAAAAGTTTCGCATCTAGCACGAGAAGACCAACGTGCGAAGAAGTAGCGGGATGCGTGCTAAAAAATGATAAGGAAAGGGAGGTACGTTTTTGATGTAAAAGCAAGACTTGAGGTATTTGCAGGCTCTTTTCGACTCTGAACATCGGTTTCTGTTACCTGCCAGAACTATTTATTCGAACGTTCCATTCTAATCTTGTCCGGTATTCTTTGGTTGCTTTTCTGGCTTCTTGCGCCATCAATATCAGCACTACACCTTTCTTTATTCGTTTGCGTCTGGTGCTACTGCTCACTGTTTTTGCATCTAGAGAATCTAGTAGACACGGCATCGAGTACTCGGCCGACAAAGGAGTGACTGCGAGTACTGCGATAAAATGAGCGAGATAGGGATTGCACGTGAAACAAAACCGGTGAGAAGTAGGCCATGACGCCCTGGTAGTGTTTCGCAGTAGGGGAGAAAAAAATAAACGAAATCAGACACACTCTCACCGTAGCCATTGGATCGCGAAACGCCGGAACCGGCTTTTATGGGGTTCGGTACATCTGTGTGAGTGGGGGGAGTTGTTCGATCTACACAAACTTGCATCTTGTTCAGCATTGTTTCGCGCCGCGGTGACGTTCTCACACACTCAAAGCTATAGCGGGTGCTATAGCCATCATGGTTGTACGCTCATCTCGCACACCATGGCGTAGTAGTTCACGTTCAACCGTTTCTTAACTGACCTCAATTTCGTTCCCTTGGCCGAAAGAGGAGACGAGAGCGAGTGAGAAACGGAGATAGAGAGAGAGAGAGAGAGAGAGAGAGAGAAAAGACCAGAATCGCCAAACCGGTGTAATAGCACTGTTGAGCCAAAAGAATCGGGCCGAGGTTTTGGGGTCGGGGAAAGCCATAATGAGAATAATGGACACAGATTGCGATTTACAGGTGACGGAGGACGTGCTACTACTTGTACCGAGGCGAAGACTACCACTCCTAGCAAAGCGATGGTGTGTTGATAGTTCGAATCTTTAATAATTAAACCCAAACATTCGAAAAAAGGATAAATAGACCAGTCCGTTTCCCACCTGAAGTCATCCGGGTGCTGTTACTCCATCGAACTGTGTTCAATAAACGATTTATGGCACACATCATTCGAACCGATTGTACTAAACTGGTTAGTCGTGTTTAACTCATTTATGAAAGACGCCAAGGTCAAAACGGAGAAGCGGTGCCGGTGGAAGAAGACGACCTATCATCTATAGAACGGAGCTCAGAATTGACCTCAAAAGAGCAGCTACACTTTTTTTACCACTTTATTTACATTCCTTCTGCTTCTGCTTTCCAACAACTTCCAGCACAATATACTCACCAACTGGTTTCACTGGGATTAGAAAAGGAATGCCTGGACGACGCTGGACTACATTCTGGAGAACAAAAAGGTATTTGATATCCACCCCGACGGTGTGTTTGATTTAATTGTCTTCCAACTTGTTTGGGAAGGACGCACCAGTGGTGGAAACTCAAAACCACAACAGACCGAAGGGGGTTCAGGTTGTCCAAAAACGAGATGAGAGAGAAAAGATAACGTGGAAGAAATTAAAAGCATTCCCTTTAAAATCTTGTACGAAAGATGCGTTCCCTCTCCGCATTAAAGGATCTGAACAAAAGAAACGAGTTTTTTTTCTCCCCAGCCGTTGGCTAATGGGATCGGTGGTTGCTAAGGTTTTGTTGCGTTCGGTTTCCCTGTGTTGTGCAAGGTGAAACCTTGACGACGAAGCTGCTCGAGGAACGCACACCGGCAAGCACATGTATAGTAGACGACGCAGCAGGGTGGGAGGGGGCAAAGTGTGAAACGGGCAAAGAGAAAGCCCGGCGCGGTGGGACGAGGCATCGAAGGGATCGAAATTCATTTCTAGGTCAACTGCGTACAGGGCAAGAAAAGGATCAGCGTGATTTGAAAACGAAAATGTAATCCCACAGCGTGAACGCGCTCGCTCGCACAAGCGAGAGAGAAGGAAAACATTCGACGAAACCGCGTGAAGGTTAGACAGCGTCATCGCATCAACGTCACCGGGCATGTGTCAATGCGTTGTTTTGTTGCCTTTCGGTTTGCCTCGCTTCATGCCAGCGCACTCATCCGGCATGGGGATGGTGTTGGAGCTTGACGTTGACGTAATAGGAATACAAAACGCCAAACAAACGCTAGCCTCGGGAACGATCATGCACAATGACCAATTTTCGGAATGCTTCCGATCGTGTTTTGTGCACGCGCGCAAACAAACGGTAACAATAGACCTGGGGCCAACATATTTACTTATTCGATTTTCTCACCGCGCACCGCACAAGACGGAATGGAGACCTTTTTTTAACGACCTTTCTATCGAGGACATTTCTTAACGCCACGGGTTGGGGTGGGGGTTGGGGGGAGGGGAGAGGTAGCCGGAATTGGGCCACAGTAATTTAGGCCAAACGAAAACTCCTTCCAACACAGACCAGCCGGCCATTACCTACATTTTTCCGTTCTTTGTGAAAAGCTGATCCATTGGACTGCGTGTAGATGTGTGTGTGTTTGGGTAAACGGAGTGAGATGAGAACGAGTATTATTTGCATGTTAAATAGCGGAAATTTGTTTTATTTATGGCTTTCAGTGCGAAGATTCACTGACGTAATTATGCAAAAGCAGGGGGAAACATTACTATAGTGATCATGTTTTGACAGGAAGGGACGGAACGTTTAGAATTGTTTTTTTTTGTGGGTAATGATGTAGGACGTGCATTACCTCAAAACTTCGTGATAGTAAAGTGGATTTTAACTAGATAACGTTACGAAAGTATGAACCTGAAAATTTTGCTTATCATTAGTGACGCATATGGAGGAATTCCTATGGAAGCAGTCAATCCGATTCTATCTATCTAATCTGGATGTCTAAAGACATGGATGCTTGGATGAATGCTTTGGAAACATAAATCTAGTAACCCTCTCTGCACGTCCGTGTAGGTCGCAGTGCAAAAGCAAGAAGTGGTGTGAATGTTTCCGGCCATATTGTCATTATTTCCTTGTGTTCCAACATTCAACCAGACCAATTTTCCCATTCCACAGCAATCCAGCGCTACGAGAAAAGAAAAGTTTTGCATCACCCATCATGGCGGCAGCGAGTTTCGTAACTTCGTTCGCGTACGAAATCTTCATCGAACGATCCAAAAGGAAGCGAACGGTGGAACGGAAAAAAATCGAGAGAAAAACTAAGCGAACGGGGAACCACGAAAGTGGAGTGTGTGTGTGAGGAAGGGAAAGAAAAAGAAACAAGCGAACGAGCAAACCGGAACAAGAAACGGGAAAGTTGTTTAACCACTTCTCATCTCGCCTGGACCGGGCATTACGTCGGGAGGGTGTGGGGACGTTTCGCTTTGCCCAAGCGGCAGCAACGATACATGTATTGTCTTTGAGGCCGCATCCGAGTCCCAAACGCGATGGATGATGAAGATCGCGAAAGTTACCGTTAGCGAAGAACGCTTGGACTACTTTGCAGACGTTTTAAGAGGTCACATACGCGTTCGGTAACAGCCAGCGTGAGGTGAGTGCCGAAAGTGAACAGAACAGAACAATTGGGTACGTTTTATGATACACCTCCACTAAACATATGCACTGAGAATGGGTTTTAATTAGCGACCTCCGGAATACTCGCTTGACGCTTGGTAAAGGTATAAGGGGAAAAGTGAAATACCAACATTCCCATCGCAACATTTGGAGCGAACAGCTTGAGTTTGTCTAGCGGAACAATGAAACCTCAATCCTGGTAACAGGTTGTGGGCCAGCTTTATTCAGTTTCTAAATCACTCTCCATTTTTTTACACTTCCATAACTACCAATTTCGTCATTCGACATTCAATTTCATCCTAATGTACATTACTTGCATGGGATCTTGGAAAAACGTTGCACTAACTCTTATTTGTTTCTGCAATGGATTCCTTAAAACCCCTCCCCGATCACGATGTGATCGATGGCGCTGAGTAATGAATGAGTGATGATCCTGTACCTTTTACATCCATTGTCGTTTACTCAATCTTCCTTTGGTTTTCTCGTCTGCCATACGTCGACTTATGTCTCCAACTGCCTGAGTACGCCTTCATGGCCATCTCCGAGGGTTACATGCTATACTACAAACATTAACATTTGTCCCAAAACGCGAAAAGCTCTCAAAACTGTATACGATACTTGTTCTCTACTCGCGCTAAACTACTGCCCCGTCGCTGTTGCTGGTTACCGACCGAACTGGACGAACCTCCTACCATCTTCTCCAGCATGGACGGTTTCGGTGGCAGGGAAGCGGTCGACGCCTGGCCGATCGCGGATGTCGCCGATGAGTTTGCGGCGGCATGCAGAATACTGGAGCTCGGTAGCGAAGAAGACGTTTTCGGCTGATGCATGGTTCTTACCGGTGAACCTGCGTGGGGCGACGGGAACTTGGCGAAGAATCCGTGATGGAACTGCTGGACAGTCTGGGCCGTCGGTATGCTGTGGTAGTTCGAATGCGATTTGTTCGACTCAACGGAGGTGGAAGGTTGATGGTGGTGGTGCTGCAGAAAGCGGGGTGGCGTGCGAGAAGCCAGCTGATGCGGGTGATACCCCGACCCGGCGGGATGGGGCTGTGGTTGTGGGCTGGATCGTACAGCTCCCACATTCGAGTGGTTCGAACCGGACGAAGCGGAATTCAACGAATCGCGTGATCCGCTACCCTTGGCCATGCCACCAGCAACATTCGGCTTACGGCCTCCGTTCGGCAGTAGTGATCGCTTGAGGGTACCGGAGTCTCCGGAGCTTTTGCGTGACTGAGACGACTGGGAGGAGCTGTTGTTGTGACGATGTCCCAGCGATGTTGCTACCGTTGTCGAACCGGTCGGTGATTGATCCTCCAGTCGTTGGTAGTTTTTTGTCGAAGGGTAGTCACTCGCCGGTCCGGATGCTCCCGTACCAGACTTCGAAGATCCAAACCCAAATTTGGCCACAGACGGTTGTGCAACACCACCGGTACCGACTGTTGTCATCGAGCCGTAGGATTTGTGTTTCAACGTCGTCCCGCCCTGGTAGTCCTTGGTTAACTGAAGTGTGTCCTTCATTTCCACGTAACCTCCTTTGGCGGGCGAGAACTCTCGTCCGGATCGTTTGAGGCTTCCTCCACTCTGACTCGCACCCGAGGAAGATGCCGGCGATGGAGGTGTTGTTGCACGTGTCTTCTTTCCACTGTCGCTCCCTCCGTCGCTCAACCGTCCGTACTCTATCTTGCGCGGAGGTTTCAAGCTTCTAGGAGGTCTTGGCAGTGCGCTCGGTGGCAGAGAAGATCCACGTTGGTTGACCTGTTGCGAAACACCAGATAGCATCTTAGAGACCTATGCAAGGGATACGAAACGCCAGTTAGTCTGCGGTCGGTAAACCGATATCGATTAACAAACCAATCACCTTATTGCCATTACTGGAGATTCCCGAGCCACCGCTGGACAAATCACCGGCGCCTACCGATCCACCAATGTTACTGATATCGGTCATGTTTTGTCCCACGGCTTGTGACACGTGTGCCAGGTTGCCTAAGGTTCCGCTGGAAGAGCTGCTGCCCCCTCGTAACTTTTGCGAGCATCGACCCTGTTTCTCCAGCAGCACCATATCGTCCGCCTTCTGTCCACCGGTACTCAGCTGATCACGCTCGGGAGGTTGCTCCGAACGTCGATCCGATCCGATGTGTGCAAGATTCTACAGAAACAAAGGATAAACCCTTGAACGTTCTCGATCAACGGAAAAAGTTTGGGGCGACGGTGAGCATACCTGTAAAAACGTTTCACTATTGTTCGTGGAAAGGACAGACACTTCGTCGGCTAAAAGGGACTGGATTGGTTTCTTTGTGGTCAAGCTCGGGAAGCAGCAAAGTCCTCGCTGAGAATGGAAGAAGGGAAGTGATCCGCTGTCTTCAATATTCATACTTTGCGTGTTCTTCCCACTGATTACTTCCCACCAAATTAGATTGCTTACCCTTTCTGCCCTCCTGGGAGTCCTGATAACAACTTACCTGAATCACTTGCAGAAGAGTATTTGCGTGAAAAACAAACCACACACTAAACGTCTAACAAACAGCACGCGAATTAGGAGCACAAATCACGGGGAATATTAAGTTTTGCATTATAAACATGATGTCATCAGTTAAGATACCACTTGCAATAGTATAAGCGTCATTACGGGCAGATTTCTTTTCTCGATAGTAGATGGATGGGACCAAATTGGAGCTATTTGAAATCTATAAAGCCTTAAGGACTTGTACAAACGACATTCCGCAAAAGGTGTCATCGAACATTATGTGCTGGAAGCTATTGGCACACCAACCATCTTGCTTATCAAAATGTTTTTTTTATCGAAAAAGGAAATGAAAGCACAAACACACGAACAGCTCTGCAATCAATCTGTGGAAGGTAGTGGAGCTATTGATTGTTCAGTTAAATGGCAGCACAGCACAGGAGAAAACAGTGGGCAAAACACACAAATTCACACAGTAACAGCATTCCAAACGGACACACGCAAAACAAACACAAACCACGCGGCTTATTTGGCGTTTCAATTTTACATTTTGCTTTATCGGAAATGCATCTGTTCTTGACTTTATTTCGCTCCGTTCGGTAGGGGTTCGGTATCGTTCCTAAAGTCCTGTTTTCTTAGCTGTACAAAACTCAAACGTGCCTGCAGTTTGCACTCCTGACGATGATGGCAATTCTACGATCATTTGGTATGGAAGCACAAAAAATATCTATCCTAGAGCCATGGATAAAAAGCCTTGACCAAACGTGGTTATGTTACTGTTAATAGCTACTGCTACCAACTCTGTACTATTTACGATCGTTCGCCAATTAGACAGCTAGGTGCTGGAAACTGGGGCCGGAAGAGTTTTATATGATCGCTCAACTATTCTGCTGCACGAGACGACCTGTAGCAACAAAATCTACCCTATTTCTCTGTCCCTCTAATGCTATAGTTGTCCTACCGCGCTCTGTTAGCCGTTCGTTAGCTAATCCTTACGATACGCTGCGATTTTCCTGTTCCGCACTATTGCTCTTTTAATACATATTGCTATTGTCATGCAGTCATGCGGTGGTCCTGCGGTAGGAAACCAAAAGGAAGCTTAAAACCAATCTTAAAACCTCTCCCCCAACGCCAAAACGCGCTGCGATACTTACGGCGATCTTCTCTACCCGTGGATTAATACACTCTTTTTTTCCCCAGACCCATTCTGGGTGGAGGAAAAGGAGCGCATTTTACAAATAAATTAGTTACACCGTTACATGCTAAAAGGAAAGGACAGCACACACAGACATCATCCCTGCAAGCTTGCCCGATAGGAAATATTTAGGGAAAATATATAAAAGAAACGTCAATCATAACTGGGCAGTAGCTTCTCTACCCCTTTCTCGAGCTTTTCGGGTGTTGCCTTGTTCTTGTTGGTTTTTTTGTTCTCCCCGATCGATCTACGATCGTATTCTACACGCGACGGAAGGCCTCTGTTTAACTACTACCATTGTTCAGAAATAAATATAAGCTACAGCTAAACCTTGCGCGAGAACACGTCAAATGACACTTAGCCGACAAAACATCTGCGCATCGGGACATCTGTTTCGGTTTCTTAATCTTTGGTGTTGGCGCAGGCATGCATGCGGAATGATATACGTATGGGAGGAGCGGGGAAAGAATGCTAAGAATGATTCAAGCAGTTCGGGAAGGTAACGTTCCGTCGACTAATAGAACGTTTCCGGCTCGGAGGAGGAGGAGGAAGAGGACGATGCCGACGAATCGGTCGCGGAGGTGGAAACGTTCTTGCACGATGCGGCCAATTTCTTGCTATGGTTAGCTGACCCGGACGTGGTGTTGGTACCGACGGATGCGGTTGTCACGCCAGTAGATTTCTTGGTAGCTATTGCGGGTGTGGAGATTGTTTTGGCCATGTTGTGATGATGTTTTTTCGTCGAAGTCGCCGTTGTCGTCGCCGTCGATGTAAGCGGCAACTTGCTTCGCAGCTGCTGCGATTTACCACCGCTAGAGGGCACACAGGACGAGGAGGAGGTAGAGGAGGAAGCAGTGCGTGTACCGGCAGGCTTTGATGGGTTAGTAGAGGCCACATGCAGCAGATTACCGTTGCCATTCGCGTCCGTACTCGAGCCCGCCGACGAGGTTTCGCTGGCCGTTCCGAGACCGGACGAACCGGCCCGTCCTCCTCCACCACCACCGCTGGCCGCAACCGCTTTCAGTTTGGCCGCCAGTGCTTTGGCCTGCTGATTTAGCTGGCGCTGCTTCTCCACCAGCGAGAATTCACTCACCTTGCTGAGCAACTGCTCATCGAGCTGCTTCAGTTGATCGTCGATGGATTTACGCTGCGCGTCGTAGCTCTTGCTGTCGTAGATTGTGTGTTCGCTTCCGGCACCGAAGTTGGCCGTGCTGCTATAGTTCGAGGTGGTGCTGCTGCTACCCGGTGACGAATAGGCACCGACAGTGCCGGGTCCAACTCCTGCGCCGCTCACACCACCACTACCACCACCACCGCTGCCTCCGGTCGGTAAGTTCAGGGAGCTCTGGGCAAAGGAGGAAGGATTGCTGGCGGTCGGGCCGTAGGAGGACGCATAGCTGGACACAACTGCCGCCGTCGCCGCTGGACCGTACGGGCCCACAACAACGGACGATGGGTCGAGCAGTGAACCACCGGCACCGGTGGTTACATCGAATGCACCGCTCGACACGTCCACATACGACGCCTGCGAGTTGTACGCTCCCAGTGGATTCAATGCGAAGCTATCCGACGATAGGTTGTACGATCCGTAGGAGTTTGTCGAGCCGCCGTAAACTATCGAATGGAAGCACGATCGTTCGTTAAAAGGATTTTTTGCGGATTATCCACTACTGGGGTACATACTTTTCTGTCCCTGGTAGGCACGTATCATAGCATCCTTCTCGGCTAACCGGTTCTCCACCAGCTTCAACCGAGTCTGCAGTTCCGTCACCTTCCGGTTGGCAGCGTGAGCTTCGTCGAGGTAACGAATCTTTTCCTGCTTTGCCTCAGCGAGAATACGCTCCGTTTCCTGCGAATTTCGCTCCATGGCCAGTTTGGCGACATTGCGTACGTTAGATTCTTCCAGATTGCGCTGTTCCAGCTGGGCACATTCCGATTCCAACCTGCAAAATAAGTTCACGTTTAAGTGTGATAGCGTTCATTAAGTTAGCAGAACAAATAGGGCTATGCCCACTTAGTAAAAGTAGCTGAAATTTGGACCCTGGCGAAACATCACACTTACCGTAATATTTGTGCGTCCTTCTCACGCAACTGCCATTTTAGATTGTCCGTTTCGCTATTAGTGCTGCTACCGCTTCGATTGGGCAGATCGTTATCATAGTCGATGCGCAGCTTTCGCTCGGCCTGTTCGCGTCGTTCACTTGCATTTTGCAGTGATTGTAACGCGTGTTGCAACTGTGCACAACGCTCCACGTACACTTGCTTTTGTCGGCACTGGAAGAAGAAGTAGGATGGCAATGAAATGCAGAGCTAGGTGCAAGTGATCTTTATCACATCTTCGCTTTTCCTCATACAAACCTCTTCCTCGAGACGTTTTAGTGCCGTGTCGAGTACGTTAATGTGGATGCGCTGCTCTTCAAGTGTGGCGTTCTGTGCCTGCAGCTCGATACATTGTCGGCGGTTTGCGTCGATTAACGATTTATCTGAGGAACGTGAAAGAGGGAATATAATTTGTAAGCCAATGCTTTTGCTTGGCGTTTACCCTTTATACGTACTTTGATTCACTAGCTGTGAGATGAGTACGTCCTGTTGCGTTCGACCAAGCTGATGGTCGGACGATGCATGCAGTTGGCTCTGGTACACCTCGACCTGGTCCCGGAACGCACGGTTTAGTTCCTGCAACCTACGGCAATCCTGTTGCAGCCGGGTGCGAGCGGCCCGCTCTAAACGCTCGCGCCGATCACAGGACTGCACCAATTCCTCGTGCACTCGATAGATATTTGCTATTTCCTGTTCCAACTAGCTCAACGATAAAGAAAGCACATTAGATAACAACTCACAAACGGTAACTCGTCTCGGAATCTTCCCAACAGTACCTTTTGACTTTTGGCTACCTTCAGATAGCAATTGTTCAACTGCTGCTTGAGCAGATGGTTCTCCTTCACCATCGCTTCCACCTCCTCCGGATCGATGTCGTACATCCGGGAGAGGTCGGGTTGGCTCTTGCTTTTCAGCTTCCCGTTGGTTTTCCCTCCACCGCCGGCCGACGTTTCGCTGCCCCGTCGACCTTGTCCACCTTTGTTCGCCATTTTCTTCTCTCCGTCCACGTTGGATGCCGTGGATCCGCCGCTCGACTGTTGGCGGCTGTTGCGAGCATTAGCGCGTGACAATTTCACCTCTTTGGCCAGATGCTTCAGCACGTGGCTCTGGTTGATGTACTCTTCGCTGATTTCCGATATATCCTGCATGGGAGGATTCGGTGCCGCTTCACCGTACGAACGCGGCCGTTCCTTCTTCATGTAGGGTGGCGGACTGCCAGCATACTCGCGCCCCGAAGAGGCAACCGAGCTGAAGATGTCATCGTGGATGATGAGCGTGTTGTACGACGATTGCGACACATCCATCGACGAGCGATTCGAGTTCGGTTCTTTCAACGAGTTACGATTAGAACCTGCCATCGAGCTCCGGTTCGATGGTCCGTCAGGGCCGGCACCGATGTTGGCGTACATGCTGCCACCTCGCGTTTCGGAGATACTTCGGCTACTGCTGCCACCGGTCGGTGTGGCATACCGCGTCGAATCCGACGAAGTGTTCGAGGAAAACTTATCTCCAATGAATCGTCCTGCAAATGGGAAAAATGTCCGTCAGCCTCAACGCTATATGATATAAAGTTGCATGCCATCATTTACCTTGGACTTCATTCACCGGTGTTATGTTTCCTTGCAGATTTTCTTCACCCTGCGGCTCGACTCGAGCATGGCTCAGTACGTAACGTTCCTCGCGTGACAGATTTTCGTTCGAGGTAGAAACATCGGTATCAGAACCGGACAGACTACCGATGGGCGAACCGGGATATTTCGGAAGCCCACCGCCCGTGGCTGGCGGTGTTTGAGGGCACGGTGGCGGTGGTAGCATGGAAGCACCGGACGAAGTCACCAACATTGGTGGTCGCATGAAAGGAAGCGAAGGCACTTGTGGCTGCTGCTGTGGCTGTTGCGTCGTCATCATCGAGGATGCCGTTTGGTTGGAAGATTTCCCACTACCGTTCGATTGTTGTGGCTGAGCGTTTGCACCGGAAATGTACTGTGAGTACCGCGGTGCTCCTCCATGGGACATTTTTCACTGAACACTGATCTCAACGGACGATGATCACGATCACTGCTTTCTGTTGTTTTTTTTTTGTTTGTTGATTTTTTATCTTTACAAGATGAGTAGATCTCGATCGCTTAATTCCTGTTCGAGGTTTTTTCGTTTCACAAAGTATTGATTCAAAATTCAGGACGCCGCATTAGTGTATACGAGATTCACTGCACTTGTCACATTCACACACGCGTTTTCGTCTCGTTGACACAATTTTTTTTTCAGTAAACTCTTCGCAAAATTGGCGTTTTTTCGTGAACGGTGTTTCTTTTATGTTTAATCCTACAAGTATGGTTCCATCCTGTGGAAAACAAAAAGAAAAAATGATAACAAAGATCTGTTGAAGATCGTATTTGGGTCGTTTGAGAAGAATTAATATTTTAAAGCTAATCATAACTAAGCTAGCTAATAAAATTAATCTTTTTATGTGCTCTATCACGGAAGCTAACAAAACACGTGGTGATCAATACACATCGATCACTAATTCAAGCTGCGTGATCTTCTATATAATATAGAAGAATATAGGCACTGGATAAAGATTTTCTCAACAGTGGCACAATAACAACAAATGATTAAAAAACCTTAAACGATAGAAAAATTGCCAAAGCGCATAAAGTGAGTGAAAAGAGTCCTCTTAAAAAATCCTTCTTATATTTCATGTATAAGAACAATGTTATAATACACATGCAGCACGATAACGCACGTTACAATTGTTCGACTGAGGGGACACGGGAAAGAATGTTGAATCTACCATTCCTGGGGCCACGAGCGACGCAGAGAAGGTAATAATAATGACACATACGGAATGGAATGCAGCCATCATCATGTGGGTCCGCGCGCGCGGCTAAACTGCTGGCAAACTGGTGGTAGTGCGTTGTGGAGCATATATCGCTGTTGGCCACGAGAGATTCCTTGCAAAATCGTGTGCAAATGCTCTTCTGCCAATAGCAGTGTGTGTGTTGGTGTGTGGAGTGTGTCGTCGCACTTGTTTTTTTTCGCTTGCATTGGTTTGCCTATTCCACTGAAACGAGGTGAATTACACCGATGGAATGCAGGGTGAAGGAATTTTTATTCTTCACCAAGTGGAACACACTTTGCATCGTTGCAGTGCAGCAGATGCAAAGTGAGCTACAACATCGCTGTTAAGCTGATCGCTCACGGTTCTCTGCTGCCAAACTAATTCAATTTGATGTTTACATGTTTTGCGCAGGTGATTAGATTATCCGCGAAGGTTTTCTCTCTACTTCAGCAACTTCTTACGCCAAAGAACCTGTCTGTGTGTGCGTGTTGGAATGAACTTTAAACACTGTATAGACACAGAGACGGTGGGGAGACAGAGACAGAACGAGATGGATGAAGGTACACAACGAGCAAGAAGAAGAGCTGCTATGAATGGAATGTGCCTTCGCACCCCGTCGCACCGTACGTTTCACCGCTTCTTTCCCTACACACTTCTACCTTTCCATGCGCTTCCTAACCAGCATCCACCCGTCTTCTTCCATCGTACGAAGCCCGTACCCCGTACATTCGTACCAAACGCGGCTGTAGGGTGGGGGCTTGCTACGTACGAAGGCACTGTTTTTGCACAACTTTTCTCCAAAATTTGCTCACGCTTTAGATGTTTAATATATGCTTTTTGTTTTTGCAAAATGATCGTAATATTTTTTCCCTCACTATTCGATCGGTGCTGCGCACGCTGCTAGCGTATTATTACGCACAATCGCACAAATGATCGCGCGCGCGAGCGAGCCACATACTTTTCACGCAAATGCTGCAAAATGTTCACTTTACACATTACGGACACGATAGTAAGGAACGCCTCACGCATCCTATCGTGTTCGGTTATTGTTTTGCACACTATTTCGGCACTTACGTTCGCTGCGTTGCACAAAAGTGGCCCGATTTTTACTCCGGCATCGAAAAACGACAAACTCTGCGCCGCCGATCTAATAAGAATTGGTGGTTAGCACATTCTCCGCTGGTGGCGCTACGATCGCACGTTGAGCGAGACACACTTTTGTTTCGAAATAATTTTTGATTATTTCCATGGGCAGAAAAAATGACAAACTATATCTAAAAACAATATTATAGCGCACACAATTCGCAAGAATGGTTTTTAAACCATTTGAAATAAAACCAAAACATAATAATAATTTAAAGTGATTTTCGAACGTGGAAGTTTTTTTGACCGAAAAGGCGTTGTGTTGTTGACCGATGTGTGGGCGATTTGTTCCCATTGTTCGCAGTCTTCTGCGAAAGGAAACAAAGGGGAACTGAGAGAAAAACACAGCAAATCTCATTGTGAGAGCATTTTCACTGGGAAGCTAATTGACATTCGGTCGAAGAAGGAAAAAAGAAGTTTGACAGCGCAACGTCGGTCCATCGCGGGTTACAATCAAAACAAACCAAACTAGCAACAAGTGCAGCAAACGCGTATCTACCCATTATCGCCTTAAATTAAGAGAGTCTCTGATTACGTAAGTACGCCGGTTTTTTTTTCAGATATTTGTATGCTCACACATATAAATTAAACATTCAGTCAAATGTGCGGGTAATCACTGTATTCATTCTAAAAAGCACATCGTAAACATGCTATCTGGTTCAGCTACGGTGCGGTTCGTAAGCTTCCACATCCGACGTTATCCAAGCAAAGGTTATTGCTCCTGGATTTCGACGGCCCGCACTTGCCAAAAAATCCATATCTCAACCGGAAGCAAGGAGGAGGCACAACGAAGCGCATTTTCCCATTCGCCTAATGCTAGTGTACGAAATTTCGCCACTACCGGTAAGAATGTTATGCTGGAACAGCAAACAAACGGATGTGATAAGAATTGCTATCACTATCAGTGACTATCAGTGCTTTAAAGCGTCCGTCATAGTAAAACGAGTTACTGATTATACTGTCGCATGAGATCACCATTTTAAACGAATGACAGACATGATGAATTGGCACGTTTACTCTGCCCAGGCCTTGTGTGTGGTAGTTTCTCCTACTGTTTTCCGATCGTTAAAACCGGTTATTGATCTGCGTCTTCTGGTGATGTCTAGCACGCAGTTTAGGAGGCTTTCTGATTGTTGCCAGCAAACCTTAGCACTGAGCGTTTCATTTTGATTGCAAACTTGTTCATGAAAGCATTTCCCTGATGGCGAACACTATTTTGTTGTTTTCACTGTGCACCGTGGTACTAATGGTGACAGCAAGCCCGAACGATTGCGGCGGAAATCGGTATGCACCGGCATGCATCGAACCGCAACTAGTAGCCACCACTGCAGACATCGACGATCTGCCGAACCATCCCGAAAAGCTATTGATTGATGTGCGCGAACCATCGGAATTGGCCGCTACCGGTAAAATACCAACCAGCATCAACATTCCGCGTAAGCTTTATAAAAACCGCAACTTTCGCTAAATTTTTAATGGGCTCACGTTTCTTTATGTTTTCTCAGTTAAAACTGTACGTGCTGAGTTAAGTCTCAGCTCGGAAGCATTCGAAAAGAAGTATGGACGTAAGAAACCAACCACCGATGATCCGATCATCTTCAGCTGCCGATCGGGAGTTCGTGCAGGACAAGCGGCACTGGAAGCCGACCAACTTGGTTACAAGAAGTAAGAATTGGTGCACAGGTCTTTTTGAATCATTTTTAAAATATATCACACTATTTTTTTCTCTCCATAGTGTGAAGAATTACGTCGGATCTTGGTTGGATTATGCAGCTAAGCATGAGTTGCCAATTTAACATATTTAACATCAGTAAACTGAACCAATCACACAACTGCGAACACAGATAGTTACACAAATAAAGTGTGGAAGCACTTTTGTAATAAAATTAATTGAACTATGCTTTGCATATCACAAGATCAAGCGTTCAGTCATTTATGAGCCCCAAAATACGTCGTACAGTATGAGAAATAATTGTTCGTAGCAGTAAAAACCAAATTAACTTTATTCTTATCTGGCAGTGCAGATAAGACATTATCTTTCACCGAGCGAAAACACTAAACTCACCCCACGTCTGGATCGTTTTTGGTACATCATTTCAGTTGGTGACGAATTCGAGACAGGTATCCCATACGCTTGCCGCAGTGTAAAGACGATGTCGATCGCTACATACGAAGAGGTGCTAGATTTGCCCAACCATCCGGAGAAGCTGCTGATCGATGTGCGCAATCCGGACGAACTAGCGGAAACGGGCAAAATTCCCACCAGCATCAACATTCCTCGTAAGTTCACTCAGATGGAACATGTAATTTTTGTTGCGAAGGAGTGTATCGTACAGCTGGCTGTTAAAAATAGCCATATCAGTGTAGGTTTTATCGCTAATGAAACTAATGAAACCGTTCTACCATTGCTGCCCGCATATTAGTGGATAAGGTAAAGCAGGCATTTGGGCCTGAAACTAGCGAGGAAGCATTTGCGCAACAGTACGGTGTGCCCAAGCCGCGTTTGGATCACTATCTGATTCTATCCTGTCGCACGGGCCGTCGAAGCCAGATGGCACTCGAAGCGATTGCGGAACTTGGTTATCGAAAGTAAGCCCGAAATTGTTCATCTTTAATATATGGGCTGTCGATTACACTAATACATGCTCGAAGGCAACTAATACAAAGCATCTAGGATGGCTTTCGTTTGCTTTGCGGGTGATAGAATGATGATATCGATTATGAACTTCCACTCCATGCTCAACCCTACCCGTATATATCCATCATTGTCCTCTCGTTCCCTGTTTCTATGTTTTTTTGTTTCTGTTTCAGTCCCTCAGCTCGAGCAAGGATTAAAACTTGCAGATGATGCATTTAAGGCAACATATGGACGCGATAAGCCCAGCACGGGCACGGAATTGATATTTCACTGCAAGATGGGTGGCCGTGCACAAAAGGCAACGGATCTTGCTTCCAGTCTCGGATTCAGCAAGTATGTAGTAGTGTAGTAAGAAGAGTACGAAAATAGCAACATTCTATCACACGATCGCATCGCAAGTAGAGCACATTGCTTTGAAATCTAGATCTCTAGTATTACATTCGATACATTTGGTGTTGGTTTTTTTAAGGTTTGTTTGAGCGAAACAGCAACACACTCATACGATTTATCGTTTTTACTACGTTCCAGTGCTCGTAACTACAAGGGATCGTGGACTGAATGGGCTGCAAAACAGGGAAAGTGAAATCAAAGCTTTGAGCAGATTGTGGACAGAAACATTCCTAGCTTACAGTTGATTGTTGAATAAATTCCACATCCCACTAAGGAGAAGAAAAGAACCGTTCACCGTTCTATGATTTCATGTTACGGAAGAAAACGTATACGTTGGTAGGATGGTCTTCTTTCGATTCGCAATGCGGTATGTAACTTCTTTAATTGATCTTTTTGTACAAATAACCCTGTTTCTCGATCGATTTCGACACTAGTAGTAATTAATAGTATATTAATACTCTTGCGAAAAACGGCATAGTCTAGTATTTCTTTCCGAGCGCTATACAAGAATAACAAACGTGTTGGATTTCTGTTTAGGCGAACATATTCCACGAGGGAATTGTTTTATTGATCATATAAAGTCATTTCAATGTTTGACGCTTTTAACACCGTCCTGAACAGCCTTTGCGCGCTGTTCCTTCGTATGATCCTTTGGCAGATTCTGAATGTTTGCCTTGATCGCGTTGGCGGTAGCTTGCTTCTTGTCCATTTTGGAATTTCGATTGGCGTTCGCTTCTCTGATAGCTTCCAGTAGTTGTGACGCACTTGCGTACTGATCGGTTGCTGAGCAGATATGAATGCGGCCACATCTCTTCCATTCGCTTTTATAGTAGGATCGAGGAACTTGGAGAATGTTTTGTAATCAACCGGAAGTTTGGGATCTTTTACGCACCGTACTTTTAATTTAGAGGCCGCACTGCTTTATGAATAGTTTACAAAGAAACAGAATCATTGACAAACAAAGGCATGAGGCATATAAATTGATACATTGTGTGGTATTCATTTGATTGCACACATTATTAAAAGAAGTGTAATTTGTTGTGACCCGAATATGTTCAAATGCCATTGGCCATCTGTTTCTTATCTGGGTTTTTGTTTATATTTAATATTTCTGCAAAAGGAAACAGCTTGTGTTTGAAATGAAAAGGTTTCAAAGAGATTTTTTTTCTAACAATTCGGTTTGAAATCTAAAATTCCGTTAAAAAAATGCTGAAGTAATAGGAGAAACAATGTTGCAAAAGTAAACACATTTCACACGACTTTATTCTGGCTCGTTGGTTTTGTCGCCGTAGGTGCAGTTCTTTTGATTTGCTTACTTTTGAGCAGGCATGCAAACAATCGAACAAATCTAGTCCGTTTCAAAGTAGCAATATGTTT
Organism: Anopheles minimus; assembly: GCA_000349025.1. Taxonomy (NCBI): domain Eukaryota; kingdom Metazoa; phylum Arthropoda; class Insecta; order Diptera; family Culicidae; genus Anopheles; species Anopheles minimus. Next base: position 1,879,109 of record KB663721.1, read on the forward strand.
CAACAGTGATGATGTGCGTAATTCCAGATTAATACAATAAGAATCATAAGTTTGTTTCTGATTTTTAGCTGCTTACGATAGTGTTTGGATCTGGAGCAGATCGAACTTCTGGTCAATATGTACTAGTTTCTTTTTTTATTGTATGACGACCAGGCTCGTCTATGAGAGTTATTTTACGACGCAGCCGGATAGTCAGCCCTTGCAACGGTTATTATTTGGCAAACAAACAAAAAACGCATCTCAACCTATGTATCAACTGGAAAGCGAAATGCATTTATGATTCTTTCGTGATGATACGCAATGATAAAATAATGTTCGAAGATGAATTGCTCTTTAATAGAACATTTCACAAGGAAATTGTTTTATTGACCATATCAAACCATTTTACTGTCTGGCGCTTTGAACTCCGTCCTTAACAGCCTGTCCGCGCTGTTCCGGTGTATGATCCTTTGGCAGATTCTGAATGTTTGCCTTGATTGCGTCGGCGGTAGCTTGCTTCTTGTCCATTTTGGAATTTCGATTGGCGTTCGCTTCTCTGATAGCTTCCAGTAGTTGTTGTGACGCTCTAGCGTACTGATCGGTTGCTGAGCAGATTTGAATGCAGTCACATCTCGGTAACTTGCTTTTTATAGCAAATGAACTTACACAAACTAATTTGCCAATCAGCAAATTGTACGTGTGTTTGCAAACGAGTTCCTCTAAAGCATTGGCAGTTGATAAACACCGTGCATGCACTTTTGTGAGTAGTAGTAGTGGTCATCTTCGTAGTTGATGAGCGATATGCTTGATGAATTACGCAATCAAGCCGACCAACCCATGGCGTGAATGTGGCTGTGGTCCAGCAAGTTCGATGTGACTAATCTTTGCAATACATTGTAAGCGCTTGTGCTGAATGCATTTCTCCGACCAACACACTGCCGACTATCGCCCTAGCACGACAGGTCTTGCAGCGTTCCCCAACTGGAGCCGGCTTTTAGTTTTACCCTGAGCGGCACACTCAATTTGGCACAGTTCTCCATGCTAGATTTGAGTATTTTAGCTACTTTCGGTAGCTGTTTGCGTGGAACCTCATAGATAAGCTCATCGTGCATGTGCAATACCAGCCGGATCTCGCCTAACGCTAGCACATTTCGATACTTGCCCAAATTACGCCTCATACGCACGATCGCATTTTTCAGAATGTCGGCTGCCGAACCCTGGATCGTGGTGCACACTGCCTGACGCTCTGCTTCTGCCCGCTCGCTAGCATTCTCGCTGGAAATGGCCGGCAAATGACGTCGGCGCCCGGTAAGCGTTTCGATGTATCCAAGCTGACGGGTTAATCGTACGACACGCTCGATGTAGCGCCTTATTTCCGGGTAGGTGGCGTGGAATTGTTCCATCAGTGTGCGTGCTGCATCCTCATCCAGCTGCAGTTCGGCGGCCATTGCACGTACACCCATGCCGTAGATTACACCGTACACGATCGCCTTCGTACGGTTGCGCAGTTCTTCACTCACGGCCGATTCGCTGTCGAGCTGGTTCCAACGAGCCGCTAATGCCCGGAACACGTCGTTCCGTACCGTGGTACCGCGTCCATTGCTGGCACCCAGGGCCACCATCAGTTGCCGATCCTGCGATAGGTGCGTCAGGATACACAGTTCGAGCTGGCAAAAGTCGGCCGAAAGCAACACCGTCCTGTCGGGGTCCGCGCACACAAACGTGCTGCGACAGCTGAACATTCGCTCGGCGTCCGTTTCGAACCCCCCAAGTCCGGACGGGACGGTAAAGTCTTTCGCCACCATCTGCAAGTTAGGTTCGTGCATCGTGATCCTACCGGTTGAGGTGAAACAGAAACTGCGTCCATGCACCCGTACCGTTCCAGGGCGTATGACCCGATACAATGGTTCGATGGTACGCGTAAGGTTGCTTTCGATTTTGCGATACGCAATCACGAGTGCGGCAAGTGGACTTTCTAGTCGCTCCAGTACCTGGCGAGCCGTGCGGCATCGCTTCTTCTCACCACCGACTAGTTGTAAGGCTTTTGCAACGGCACGTGACGATCCAAAATCGAGACGACGGTTGCCATTGAGTTTTCGCGCTTCGTCCGCGATGCGATCGCGACACGCTTTGAGGCGGGTGATCAGCACACCGAGACGTTCGCGATCGACGGGAAATCCGATCACTTCGGCACGAGCCAGCGCCAGCTGGACAGGCATCTCGCGGGACGTGAAGCAGATCGGTAGTGAATCCCCGCTAGCTGCAAGACGCTTTCCAATACACGGCATCAGTTGGCTAATGAGTAGACACTCGACGGCACATCTGTTGTGAGATGTAAAACATATTCCTTGGTGAAATAAACGGAATAGCTAAAGTACACTAATCACACTCACCGCTGTTTGGCATCGATTGGGCTGTGGTGGTTCAAACCATGGCCGGTCCACTTGGGCGTAACCCAACGCTGTCCTGTCCACAGCAGTTCCGCTTGCATCAGTGCGGGACAGTGTCGTTCGATCATTGCATGGAGTGTGAGCGTTTCTGCGTCCGTTTGAAGCAACCAACAAGCTACCCTCGGGTCCTGCAATGCAGCGGCCATCAGCTCATCACTCTCCGCAGCAGATACTAATCCTGCCCGATAAATGATCTTCAGCTGGTCCTTCGCATCAAGCAGTGTAATCGTGAGCTCTTCCCTACCGAACAGGGTGCGAATAAAACGAACCTTTTCTTCCCTATCGATAACCGTGTCATCCTGAAAATCGACATAGTATACGGTACACGAAGCATCCTGCACTGCTATTGCCATCCCAGCGAGATAAAGGTTATCATCGAACGTGTACGTACGTAATCGTTCGCGTGCTTTTGCCGTACGGTCGGTTCTTCGTAAATGCCCTCCTATGCTGGCTACTCCGGAAGAAGAATCTTCCTGCTCAACACCGAATGCGATCGTTATAGTGCTTTGACATGCAACAAGCTCGCTAAAATGTTTGTATACAGCGTGCTCCTTGCAAGCATCGATAATTGTTAATCGTGCGTTACTAGCGTTGTGCATGCTGTCATTCTTGCTGATCGCATGATCGTTCCTCATGAGCAGCGAGTTGTGAAAGTGCATTAGCGTCGAACTTGATGATTCCCCGTGTGACAACAGAAGGCTGGATGTTTGTTCTTCTTCCGTCTTAAGCTCGACCTTCGCTTTATCTTTATTCCTTTCCCCGGATTCCGCTTTTTCCGTCTGTGACCAGCATGGATTTGCGAGACCGTGCTCTAGCTGCAAATAGTTACGCGCTTCCTGTATGAGCAAACGTGCTGCCTCTTCCACGGTGACACCCGCTCGTCCGGTAAGGTACAGATTGCGCAGACGTTTCCGCCGTTCCGCCTCGTACTCGTTTTCGTGCTCCCGTACCCGTTCCGCCTCAAAGCTGGTTCGATTGTGAAGGATAGTTTCGATCGTAAGTCGATCGGCATTTGCCAACTGCACCAGCCCGGTAATACCGCCATCGTGCAGTAACCGCGCACGCTGCCCATTCAGCGAAGGTATGCGCATCAGATCGAGCAACTCGTGCGCCACACCGAAGAACAAACGTTCGCGAAACTGTGCCACCAGCAGCTGTAAAAGTGTCCAATTCAGCGACGCACAGAACGACGTCACAATGCCGGCGAAGGTGGCTGACACTTGCTGTAGACTTTGCAACAACCCTCGGCAGCACTTGAATTTGCGCGCAACGGTGCAGAGCGGCACTTCGTGCACCAGCTCGAGCAACGCGAGTGCCGTGTAAAAGCGCTTGTGTATCTGCAAACTGCGATAGTCCAGATTGGAGGCACCACGCATCGCACGCACCATGAATGATTCCTTCACACCGACCAACTCACCGACGCGCTTAGCAGCGGCCGATAGCTTCTCCCACAGATCGAGAAAATCCATCCAATCGATCTGCTGCCATTGGTAGGCAACGGAGTACGGCGTCACGAGATAGATCGCGTGCAGTTCCGACTCCAGTACGAAGCACTGGCGTGCGCGTTGCAGCTCACTGAAGAGCAGAAATCCATCCTTCGGTGGTAGTGACGCCGCTAAACAGGCAAGCCCGAGTCTGGTAGCATTGAGGACGGTACGTTTCGCCGCATTGCCATCCTCCACGCAATCCTGCTGCAACAGACGAATGAATTCATATTCGAGCAAAAACGATATGCACGAAACAATCGGATCCATTTCGCCGCTGCTATCGTCAGGATCGGTCTCTTCTCTAACTTGTGTTTGCTTTGGTTTGAATGATTTCCTCTGCAAAAGTTGATCACTCACTACGAAACGATGCCCCCGTTCACAACTGTACAGTGTTGCGTTGACAAATGTTTCCAACTCCTGGGTTGTGGTCGCGCTGCCAGATGCAATGATTTCTAGTATCGCTCGTTTTAAATGAGTCTGCAAAGAGAACAACGGGATAACAAAAAATCCTTCATCCCCATGGTCCCATTTACTTACATAGTTCTCACTGTCCAAGCACGATCGCACCGGAGGTAACTCAGCCCCCGTGAGTTCCCGACCGATCTTCTCCTCTGCCGGACTGCATATCAGTATGGACTCTCCGAGCGTATCCCGTCCGGTGCGGCCAGCACGTCCAATCATCTGTTTGTACGTTAGCGAACTCATCGGACGGCCACCGAATTTGGGCGTACGGATGATAACACGTCTTGCGGGTAGATTCACCCCGCTGCTTAACGTACTGGTGGCCACAATAATCCTTAGCGCACCATCCCGAAACGCGCCCTCGAGTATGTCCCGCTCGTCCGTCGTCAGACCGGCATGATGAAAAGCGACACCGTAGCGTACGGTTTTTTCCAACACACTGTCCAACCCGGCCGGACAGTTACGAAGCTGTAGCAGCACCTCCTCCTGTCGCACACCATCCAGCTGTTTGTGCAATTGATTCCGCAATTCTTCGTGCGGATGGTTTTCCTTCCGAAGCGTGTGTAGCGTACTGGCAAGCGAGATGGCCAACTGCTCGCACCAGTCTTTCGAGGGACAGAAAACGATCACTGCACAGCCTTCCAAAATCGTTTCGAGACAAAGCAACGCCACGTGGTCCGTATCTTTCGGTAGAGTGTAGCCGAGCAGCGAACCATTAACAACTCGGATCGGTTCGCCAGCTGCGCTGAATATGGTGTTGCCTATCTTAACCATCTCTACCAGTGCAATGGGACGAAAATTGGTACGGTAAAGGTCCGCTTCTAGCCACCGCGCGAGCAGATCTATGTTCGGCAGTGTGGCGGACATACACACGATCTGTATCCGATGTTCATATCGGGCCGAAACGAATCGTACTTTCGTTAGCAACAGTTCCAAAATGTAACCTCGCGAAGGGTCCGAGATGAGATGCACTTCATCGACCACGACAAGCCCGAGAGAGGCGAGGGCGTTCTGCTCCAGCAGACGATTCACAATCGAATTGGCCTTCTCGATCGTACAAACCGCAAGATCAACCGACTCGAAACCACCGGGAGGATGATATCCGCCGTAAAATCCTTCCACGCGCAACCCACCAGGCTCGAGGAGGTCCTTCAGGTAAAGCATCTTCTCCCGCGCGACGGCCACGAACGGAAGTATTAACAACGCTTTCAGTTTACGCTCTGTAATCGTTTTGGCAAGTAGAAACTCACTCACAAGCGTTTTACCGGCGGAGGTTGGTGCGCTGTAGATAAGGTTTTTACCTTCCAGGACTACCTGCAATCGGTCGGTGTAATTAAAGGTTGTGTTTTTTTAAAACGGAACAGAAATAATCAAATACCTCCTTGCGTGAGAGACATTCCACTTGCCAGGGGAACAACTCAACGATGCCCTTCCTTGCATACTCGCTTGTAATCGAACTCGACAGACCCCAATTGCCGAGGAATCGTAAATCTTTCGTTTGATCCAAACTCGTGCTGCAGGAAACTGTTGCACCTTCAGGCTCTGCTTTCTTTCGCTTTTTTGGGAGGGCCGTTACACTTGTGGGATATAAGCCACTTTCATCGTGCCTGCTAACAACAGTGTCGGACAGTGATTCTTTGGTGTTACGAAACGAATTTGCCATTTCCGACTCTATAAAATCATGAATTTCTGTTTGTTGTGGCTGATGATGGCTTTCGTCGGATCTTTCCTGTCCCAAAGCTATACTGGCCGATGTGAGGGGTTGAGAAAAAGTTACATTTTCTATATCGATCGCTACGTCATCCTCGATCGTATCATCTGCAGAATCGACTCGTAAGGACTCTAGAAGATCGCTATTCTCATGCAGATCATCCATTGTGGGTTCGCTTGAAATGGCACGATCAAACAGTGTTTCGCTAAAGATCTCCAGCTCCTCGCTCTCAGGCATGGTTGCCGGATGCTGCGGGTTATCCACTGGTGCAGCCACTTCATCGGCCTTATCAAGGGTAAAATCGCTCTGATCGAAAAGAGTATGAAAGCTTCCCTCTTTAGGCTCGTTCTGATTTGCAGGCATCGCCATGGATTGACTACGACCCGTGTCCATTGAAAAGGCGCTGTTTTGAAAGAGCTCTTCAAATTCATCGCTTATGCGAACGGATGGTTGCTTTTCTGGTGATGGCCCATCTAAACCATTTCTTCGAGTCGAGGATTGATCGACATTGAACTGAATGTCACTGGTAAACAACTCGGAGAAATTATCCTTCCTCAAAATGGACGATCCCGTGGTATCTTTGTCCTCCCTAGAATCGCTACCACTCGTCCGTTGTCGCTCACGTGCGGTACGTTTTTTCGCTTTGCGTCCTCTGGCCTGTGTCGATATAATCTGTAACCTTTCCCGTACACTCCGCTGTCGGGACAATTCGGCCGAACATTTTCCGTTTGTTGGTGATTCTTCGATCACTTCTTCGGTGCTACCCTGCGGCTTTACCACTTTGTTCCGTTGTGATCTTGTAGTTCGTTCATTGGTTGGAGGCGTACACGCTTTCGTGTGTTGTTTTTCCAGTGCATCAAACGTACTATCACCCAATTGCAATGACTGAGAAAACATATTATTTTCATTCACGGCTTTGGAAGCAATCAAAACACCAAGCGTAAATTACGGGTTGAAGCGCGATCACGCACTGCTGTTAGATTATTTGAAAACAAAATTTGACATTTGGGAGGATTGTTTACGTTTTGGTTGGCGGCAAATAATCATATGACATTTCGGCGGCTGATTTATTTAATTTCCCCATTCATCCTTTTTCACCAAATAAATGTGATGAAAGTTGTAAGGCATTAAACAGAGTTAAGGGGTTATATTGAATTAAATTGGTCTTGTTGAGCTTCCTTAAAGTAAAATTCGTTTTTCTAGAATTGAATTGTCAAAATAATTGGTACGAGACCTTTTCCCATCGCCCATTGTGCCGCCAGCGGAATAACAAGAAAACAGCATTGTCCGCTACAGAACGTTCGTGCGTGCGGTGGTCATCGGTGCGGTTGTTGCAAGGGCTCCGAATAAACATCTCGCGCAACCCTAAAACAAAGTGTTTAAAGTGCCTCCCCCACAGGTAGTTTACTGCTCATCATGCCTAATATTACATTTATTGTTCAATTTGGCTTTTTAACATGCATTCTACACCAACCAAAAATGCCGACGAAAAGTTTTGTTTCATGTGTTCGTCCTTAAAAGGAAGTAAATCTATCTCGGTTTATTCGTCTCATGTTGTGCTGATGTTTGCGTTCAGTGAAATCTGTTCTCGGTCGCGTTGTTTGGGGATAGCCCTTTTTGAGATTGGAGCTTGCGTTAGAGCTGTATCGTATTAATCAGCGTACCAAGTGTGTGTTTAGGATGAATATATGAATATATCAAATTTGGGTTATATCAGCATGTTTGCAACAGATTCCATGTGAAAAGAGAACGGGAGCAAACCCCCGTTGTGTGAAAGAAAAAATCTCAGAATGCACGTTGTGATCGCGCTCTAGAAGTGAGCGAGAAGAAGCGAGAATCTTAACAACAAAGGAAAAAAAAACACACCAATACGCGTTCATGGTATGTTCTCTCGCGAAAATGAATGATCTCATCTCATCACAATCGCGCGAGCCGAACCAAAGCAACCTTCGCGTCCCAGTCTCACTTCTGTCGATTCTGCCGTGTTGGTGAGGTGAACAGCGCGTGGCGCTCCGGTGTACAAACGTTTCTTACCGTTCTTGGTGAAGGGTGGGTGTTGGGATTGGATCGTGAAACACGGTGCAAGCATTTTACAGCCAATTTTGTTAGCGAAACGATGACTAACTAGTATCGTGAAATCTGTGTGTAAATTTCGTTGGTAAATGATAAGCGCTCATGTTAACACGTGAGAAGTGGATGAATCGTGTCATGGTGTGAAAAAAAGTCGCGATCTTCCTTTGGTGAAATCACAGTCTCCAAAGAGTGCAACGAATGCACCACCCATTGATCTCGCGTGTTCGATCGTTTGTCCAGATGGGGAAGACATAACCCCGGTGTATGTGTGTTCACGCGCGTGTGTAGGTGTGGAAAGTGAAAAAGATTGCCATTTGCCAAGGAAGTTAAGATTATGTGCATTCTCACAATGCGAGGAGTATAATTATCGATGACCGAATGTGTTGCGAATGTGGAGCAGTAATTGAGCACAATTGTTTATCCCGGCGGATCGTTTATCGTGTCTGTTAAAAAAGGACATGATCTCAGAGCAAACCGAACCAAAAAAAGGGCAAAGAAAGTGTGGAAATGGAAAAAAGTGGAATGGAGTGCATTGCAACCCTCAGAAGTTGAAATTATCACAAAGCGATAAGCCCGCAAATATACCTTTGCTTTGGTTGTTTATTTAGTTACGAACGGCTGATAAAGAAGCTTACCGTCGAATGCGTTCGAAAGCATGGAAGGAATTTGTCCCCGTAGCTGATAAAAGCGTTGATTCATTCGTAAGAACGAAATGTCTCATCCATTCTATGCCTGCTAAGGTTTTGTGATCGTCGGAACGTTCTTTGCTGTTGGCTGGCAGTTGAATTCCTTCTATAAAATACTAAACCGAAATATTATAACTTCAAACTAGTTATGGGTTTTTTTGCTATAAACTATAAAACACTCTAAATGAGTACAATATCTTTCCTATTAAGCTCGTTATCTTGGTAGATGTTTTAATCGCGCAAATGTTAACCCAGTCTGACGATGGGTAGCACCATGATTCATGATTTTACTCACCAAGTGTTGGTCCGTTGGTAGTAATTTATTTCTCCAATCCACACTCCAACTCCCCAGACCCTCAGGGCCAGGGTTGCAGGCCTGGCGTCTTCTAATAATAACCGACGCTTTCGCCCAGTTGCCGAGTACTGGATCTAATTAGAACGAACGGGTTTCCTTTCCGAGCGTTTCGCATGTTTCTTTAAAGGGAGGCATGGAGAGATGTATTGATTTTTCTTCTCACACATTTCGTAACATGTTGCTCCCCGCTACGGCATGTAGCGGGGAAACTTCGGACCTCAAATATGTACAAAAATTAACCAAATGAGTTGAGTTTTTTGTACCTTTCTTTTGTGTGATCTTGCCTGTATGAGAGGGAATTTCCCTGTGCGATAAAACAAGTGGGGAAAACACCGAATGCTGGCCAGAGGGGGGTTCAAAAATAAGCTGCAACCTTCAAAAATATAACCGAAACAAAACGGGAGGAATAAATAGACTCGGCACACGGTACGGTACGCGTCACATAAACAATATTGTTTGCAGTATTTATGCTTGACCACCCAGCGTTGGAACTACTACATACAGCGCGCGTTCCTCGTGGTTCTTTTTTTCTGTCGCACCTCCAGCGAATCGCGCACCACCCACTGTCGGACGTGTGTTTCCCTTGACGCCCATGTGCCCGGTTTGCTTCTACTTCTTTCTCTATTAATAAACATCAACACCAAGGCTGGCATCCCTTCCGAGAATGTCCCTCGGAAAGTGGTCGGTCACCTGCGCTGGGACGATCGCTACCCACTCGGGCATATATAGCTCAACCAGACCACTTTTAATCCGACCAACAAAGTCAAACAAACGCACTGCGCGTCGCTCTCCGTTGACAATGAATATTCGGTCGTGAACGCACTGTTGCGCCCACATCTTCCTACCGAACGGAAGCGAGGACACACCGGTTCGGTCGGGTATTTTACGTAGCAGGATTTATCAGCAACCAACACTTTGAGCCGAAGCGATCGTACGCGTGTGGGCCGATATTGTCCGAAAACGGAAAACAAAATAATCATAATAAATAAGCTAGGATATTTGGAAGTAGTGGCATAAATGCCAGCGATATTTGTATGTCGTTGCCTCGATCACGAGCTCTCCAGCATGTACGATCATGCATGGAGTTAGTCGATCGAGACACCGCACATGGTCCTCTCCGCAAGTCTACGACAATTACGTCAGACGATTGCCCCGCCAGTATGTCCATCAGCTGATCAGGTTCCTTGAAATAGCGACTCATTTTCATTACGTTTTGGTGACGTACACTGTGAGGTTGTTGGGTTTTTATTTTCGTTTGGTTAATTGTCCCTCTAGTACTACGGGGTCGACAGAAATGTCGAACATCTTGTCGTCACTCCCTGTGTCGCTGGAAGGTGACGCATAGATTAAGAATGTCTAGCTTTGGGAACTGTACCGAAACGGGAAACGATAAAAAATTGCAACATTGCGAAGGGTATTGACGCGTGCTGAGTGTGAGTTGAGCACCACAAAAGGAACTGTGCTGACGTCGCGACTCTCGAGCCATGGATAGGAGAACCGCGAAAGAGAAACGACGATGGTGCCCCGGCAACTTCAATGTCAAGTGCATGCCCTTCACCGTGCGTCGTTTTGTTGTGTTAAATTGGACGCTTGAGTTTCTTATAGTTCGTTTGTTTGCCGAATGTAGACTACACGACGGTGTTGGGCATCCGGCGACACCTTTCGTTGGCCTTCGTTAATGAAGATGCATGGAGGGTTCTTTATTTTCGTTCCCGAGGTTGTGTCGTTCCCGTTGGGCTGGGGACAAGTGGTTGTGGGCGAACGGATGTCGTCTCAAGGGTCGAAACACAGAACTTTACCATGGCCACCCAGTCCTTGGTGGAGCATCATAAAGCGGGCGTTAATTTATTCCAGAACTTTTCCCCTTAGCAAATTTTAAAATTACTACTAAGATACTCCACTAACAGAGTATTACTAAAGGTTCGAAAAGTATTACCGTAGTATTTAAGATCACATTTATCAAAACTGTATTAAAAATGTTGGCACACGAGCGCTCAAAAACAATGCGTCCATACCTCATTAAAATGCGTCTTCCACATATCCAATATTGATCCACTGTCTGACGATCGGCCAAGTAATGTATGGCTGATCTCAATTTACAAAAAAGATCCCCAAGTTAAAAAAAAGTTATTTCGTCACCATCTATCTCCATCTCCACGCCATATGCTTCTTTGTTTCATGCGGAAACCCGTGGGCGTGGTAGAGTCACTATAGTGCTCGTCGCGTGTCTGTCCATTTTCGGACCTGTCGAAACGTATTTTCCTGTTTGCCGGAAAGTGTGTGGGAAGACGCCTCGTACGCGTACACGGGCGCGATAAGTGAACCAGAGTGTATCGAAATGATCAATCAAACATATATCACCCATCCAGGTCGATGGAAAGACATAGTGTAGTAGAAGTTGACGGTGTTATGGCCTTCGAAGGAATTCCGTTGCAAGTTTGTCCCAGTCGGTCCCCCCGACCGTTGGACGGAACGGCGCCGAGTGTTCATTCGATTATTGCTAACTATATATTCTTCCTTTCCATTTCCAGATTGTACCTCGATTCTTCCGGTTGAATGATTCCGGCTGGGGAAGAAGACACATAAGTACGCGAACGCACAACTGCAATTGCATCATCTCAACATTAACCGCAGAGCAACAGCAGCAGCAGCACAATGCCTGTGTTTCACACAAAAACCATCGAGAGCATCTTGGAGCCAGTGGCCCAACAGGTACGCTGAACAGAACAACCCGATAAACTGGTTGGGTCCCGTTGATCGTTGCAACTGTGTATTCGTGAACGCGTTTGAAACGTTATTTTTATTTACCAACAACCTTCCACCGACCAAATGGGGACCGGAAGACGTTGTCATTGAATCCGATCTGGCATCATCCGTCGAAGGTGGTGCTGGTGAAGCGATTGAGTCAGTTTCTGGATGGGAGTATCCAAGTGACGCCAGCACACACAAACACACTCCTCATAACAGTGCGTTATGCTGCGGGTGGAAAGCATTTATGTGAAGGAATTTAATTTTAGCACAGACCACGTATTATGCGTGCCTGCTGTTGTGCCGCCAACGTCTAATATGATGACGATCGCGCTGATGATTTGGATCGCGTTGAAAACATTGCACTGGTGCGATTGTTTAATCGACGCCCAACAGTACGTGAGCCAGACTCATCAGACAGTTTGATGACGGTCGTAGTAAATCGGTGCAAAATGTCCCGTTTTACCGGCCACCATGTGCTGTGGTTGTTTTTCGAAAACGACGCCCTTCTCGCCTGCTGGGACAGGGAGTGTCCAATTTCACGCGCGTTAGCCGAAGCCGCTGTCGTCGTTGGTTGCGCGTTGGTTGGTTTCCCTTCTTATATTTACCAAAAATAACCTATGAATCACTCGAAAAAGCGACCGCTGAGGTTGCTCGCCAGGTCGACGGTCGGATACGGTGGCGCAAACGAGAACGTTTTAAGGAACCGCAAGCTGAACATGTTGAGGGGAGCACGAACGGCAATTCTGGGGATGAAACCACACAGCTACACAGGGTAAACGCCTTACGAATGCATGTCAGTTCGTTGGATGCGGTTTTCCGGTTTAACGATGTTGCTTTTTATTGCCCATTAATGAGACAAAGTTAGTGTTGCATGCGGTGTAATGGTTGTTCCCGTCTGGTCCACCTGATCAGTAGCACAATATGTAAAGCAAACATTCTCTGAAATTGCTAAAAAACGCGAAATCTTATCCTGTTTCGTTTTATAAATAGTGTTCAAACTTTTGGTAATCTTCCCTCCGTAACAATTTAATAAATTTTGCAAAGTGAAGGAACGGTGTGGATGAGATTTTGTTATCGATACGGTAGTGTGATAGACCAGCTTCGGTACCACTTACCCACCGTGCCATTGAACGAGAAAACACATAAAAATCTAATCAGAATGAGGGCGAATATTGATCGGTTAGTAAGGAGTAGGAACATTTGGCACCACGTCAACGATAAAAACGAATATCCTTGGCAGGCGTATGATGATGCGAAGGCGTGGAAGGTTTATGGGTTATTCTTTTTTTTTGTGGTGCAAAGACGGCGACTAATCGTCGCCTGTGGTTGGCTGTTGTCCAGCTGTCTAGGGCAATGAGCGGGACTATCGGTTTCTCTCCTTCTTCTAATAAAGCAAAGTGCCATGGGCAGACTTTCGTGCGGATACCAAAAAGGTCACCTAGCTTTCGCGTTAGTGTAGTAATAAAGAGAAAAAAGGATCAAGCGTTGCGTTGTGCAATCCGTGCATGAGCAGTAAATATGAAACGTACCCAACAACTGTGAGATCATACCGTGGGAAAGGTAAACATTAATGAAAAATATCAACAAAATGCTACAAATGCAAAGGAAACAACTGAGTGACTGACTATCGCTGATAAAGTTATCGCAAAATAACACGATCTTGTGTTTTTTCCGTAGGTTTCGCGGTTGGTCATACTTCACGAAGAGGCCGAAGATGGCAACGCAATGCCAGATCTCGGCAAACCAGTGCAGGCCGTATCGCTGGCGGTGACGAACCTGGTGCGCGTCGGACGCGAAACGATACAGAACTCGGACGACGACATACTGAAGCAGGACATGCCATCGTCTCTGACTCGTGTGGAAACGGCGGCACAGCTTCTAGAGGAAGCGTCGCTAATGCTCCGTTCCGACCCGTTTTCCGGCCCCGCAAGAAAGAAGTTGATTGAAGGTTCGCGTGGCATCTTGCAGGGAACGTCCTCGCTGCTGCTTTGCTTCGATGAATCCGAGGTGCGCAAAATCGTGCGTGAGTGTAAGCGCGTGCTGGACTATCTCGCCGTATCGGAGGTGATCGATTCGATGGAAGATCTGGTGCAGTTTCTCAAAGACCTCTCTCCGTGTCTGAGCAAGGTGACGCATCAGGTAGGGGCGCGCGAGAAAGAACTGACCCATCAGGTGCACAGTGAGATTTTGGTGCGCTGTCTGGAACAGCTGAAGATCCTCGCACCGATACTGATCTGCAGCATGAAGGTGTACATACTGATCGCCGAACAAAGCGGCAAGGGATCGGAAGAGGCGGCCGAAAACAGGAACTATCTTGCGTCTCGTATGAGCGAGGAGCTGCAGGAAATTATCCGCGTGCTGCAGCTTACGACGTATGATGAGGATCAGAGTGAGCTGGACAATCTGACCGTGCTGAAGAAGATCCACAACGCGATCAACAACAAGCTGGAGGCGGCCAACGAATGGTTGCGCAATCCGTACGCACTGCGTGGCGGTGTCGGTGAGAAGGCACTGCGACAGATCGTTGAGAATGGGCTGAAGGTGGCGGATCGTTGTTTACCGCAGGACTCGCACATTTTGCGCAAACTGGCTGGTGACATAACTGCGATGACTAACACGCTGTGCGATTTACGTCAGGAAGGTAAAGGTACTACGCCGCATGCGGACAACATCGCTCGGGATATCCGTGATAAGCTGGGCAGCTTGGAACAGTCCGTGTTGAATGCGATCATGGGTGTGGATAAGGCTGGACTGCAGCAGACGGCACATACGGTTCAGGGTCGATTGGAGCAGGCCTGTCGCTGGTTGCAAAATCCAACGCGCGATGACAGAGGTTTGGGTGTGCGTGCGATTGCGCTCATTGTGGACGAGGGTCGTCGTGTAGCGGATGGGTTAGGTGGACACCAGAAGGCGGAAATGGCACAGCTGTGTGATGAGGTTGAGCAGCTGGCACACGACTTTTCGCAGATGTGCGCCAACGGGTTGGGTCATACGCCCCAAGCACAGGAATTGGCTCGTCGATTGAACGAAAAGTTGCACGGTTTGAAGAAACAAATCCAAGATGCGGTGGTGAACCGTGTGGTGGAAGATTTTATCGATATCTCGACGCCACTCAAGCAGTTCATGGAGGCGGTCGCACAACCGGAAGGAACGCCAGGCCGCGAACAAAACTTTAACCAAAAGTCAAACCGACTGCAGGCGTTCAGCAACCGTGCCTCAAAGACGAGCCGAATGGTTGCGGCTGGTGGATCGGGAGGCAATAAGAAGCTGGCGGAAGGATTGCTTGCATCGGCCAATCAGATCGATAGCTTGACGCCTCAGCTCGTATCGGCTGGTCGCATTCGGATGAACTATCCGACGAGCAAGGCGGCTGAGGAACATTTGAATAACCTCAAGCAACAGTACGCTGACACGATCCTGCGTATGCGTACGCTCTGCGATCAGGCAACGGATCCGGCCGATTTCATCGAGGCGTCCGAGAAGCAGATGCAGAAACACTCGTTCCTCTGCGACGATGCGATTCGTACGCGTCAGCCACAGAAAATGGTTGACAATACCTCGAGTGAGGCTCGTCTCGCCAACCGCGTCCTGCTCGTGGCCAAGCAGGAAGCGGACAATTCCGAGGATCCCGAGTACATTGGTCGGTTGAACGGGGCTTCGGATCAACTCCAAGCTTCCATTTCTCCGATGGTCCAGGAAGCGAAGAACGTTTCCACGAACATTAATGACCCGGTGGCCGCATCGAACTGGCGCGAAGCTAACCGTGCCCTCCTGCAGAGCGTCCGTAATGTCCGAGGTGCCGTTACGCATGCACCTACCGTACCGGAGATGCCGGATCTGTCCCAACTGCACCTGGGAGCCGAAGCAGTACCACCACCACGACCGCCGCTACCTCGCGAGAATGTCCCACCGATGCGTCCACCACCGCCAGTAGCGGAAACAGACGACGAGGACGATGTGTTCCAGGCGGGCAGTATGCCGCACGCGAACCAACCCATCCTGATGGCTGCCCACGGTCTGCACCAGGAGGTGCGTCAGTGGTCGTCGAAGGACAACGAGATCATTGCGGCTGCCAAACGCATGGCGGTGCTGATGGCCCGACTGTCCGAGTTGGTGCGTGCGGATTCGAAGGGAAGTAAGCGGGAACTGATCGCCACTGCGAAGCAGATCGCCGAAGCATCGGAGGATGTGACGCGTTTGGCGAAGCAGCTGGCTCGCCAGTGTACGGATAAACGTATCCGCACCAACCTGTTGCAGGTGTGCGAACGCATCCCGACTATCGGCACGCAGCTTAAGATTCTGTCCACCGTGAAGGCTACCATGCTGGGTGCACAGGGCTCGGAGGAAGATCGTGAGGCAACGGAGATGTTGGTTGGAAATGCACAAAATCTCATGCAGAGTGTAAGTTTGTATGATGGATGGAGTACATAGCAAAAGTTTCCTAACTTTCTATCCCTTTCTAACAGGTGAAAGAAACCGTACGAGCGGCGGAAGGAGCCAGCATCAAGATTCGATCGGATCAAACCAACCACCGGCTACGCTGGGTACGTCGACAGCCCTGGTATCAGTACTAAGCGGCTGCATCCCCGTATTGTCACCTAGCTCTAGTCCTTCCTACCTATATCCGTTCGTCATCTTGTCCTCACTGTATTCTTCGAGCGGTTCCCGTTGATAATATGTCTTCCATGTTATGTTGCTTGTTCATTTGCGTAATCCTTTCGTTTGTTCCTTAACGGAAACCTACGTAAAAATATTTTTCCCCCTCTAATTGTGTTTCCCACTACATTGATCAACAGCAAATAAAATACAAGGTAAGGGAATGAAATGAAACAACAGAACAGATACAATGTTGTAAGCGAATAAGCGATTTGAGATTAATTGAAGAAAAAATATTGATCGAAAGTGAACAGGTGTAAGTTGCAGCTTAGAAAAGGTCGAAGCAATGTTGCCAAATATGTTAAGAAACCCAGGAAAAGAATGTTCTTAAACACTAATGCCCAACTGTGGTTTGGGAGAGTTTTATAACACGTTATTTGACAAAGAAAAAAGTTTTATATAGCAAAACGATGGAAGCAATTACCGTAACAAGCTTTAATAGAAACACTGGTACACGGACGCGGCGGATATTAAACGTGGTTTGCGTTGGATAGGAACTGAAACCGAGAAGGACAACGAAACAACGGCCAAGATATTTATTAAAAAAACACACACACACACTAAACGGTCGGAAAGGAGATGGAAGGTGATGGGTAAACATTGAGTGCCAGCATGGATTTTAAAAAGAGCTACTTTCTAACTGTTTCAGCTACTACTTGTTTGTTATACAGTGCGAATATAAAAAGATGCAAAAGCACAATACTCGCTCCCGGTGGTAGCAGAGCAGCTCAAAGAGCGTCACCCCGGATTGGGAGCGAGACACGTTATTCAATGTTGTGCTAAAATACTAATTACTTACGTAGGATAGGCAATAGTTAAAAAGCATGCACAGTAAATCCAGAAATGAATGGAGAGAAAAAAAGGCGTTACATTGAACGTGTGGTTGTTATGTTGTTAACCAATCGATCAGCAGTATCCACTGCTTTCACTTTGATTGTCCCGGACTTTAGTATGTGTTTTAAAAGTACGTGACCCCCCTCCGTGGGGCACAGTTCTCGCTCTGTAAGTAGTGCAATAATTCGAGGTAAGACAGCTAAAACAAACGATATCTAGCGGCTCTTTTGAAACACTCACAAGTGCGATCGTAACAATCGTGTTTTTTTTCTTTTTAAATTAGATCATAAGACTTCTTTACGGTAGTGATTAATCGCTAGAAACCCGTTAAACATCGAGAGTGTTGTGGAGTAATCGTTCAAGCCATCGGCTCTATTTATCGCGTAGATTTGTGTTATGATAACAAAGTCCACTTTTAACACAGTTCTAAGTGTTCCCAACTGTGTTCGTTTGCGTTTTACGGAATCCATTAATAAGCAGCCCGTTTGGGAGGGTGCAAAGATACCCGCAAACACTAACGTACAATATGCGTCGTCTACCGGCCAACCCAATCGTTGATAACAATATGATAGAGTAGTCAAGTGTGCAAAAGCGCGCCTAACAATCAAACGCCTATTTGTAGATGAATTCAACCAATCTATAACAGTGTGGGGATGGTCTAGAAGAGAGAGAGAGGACATCCGGACAA
This sequence comes from Anopheles minimus, assembly GCA_000349025.1. Lineage (NCBI taxonomy): Eukaryota > Metazoa > Arthropoda > Insecta > Diptera > Culicidae > Anopheles > Anopheles minimus. The sequence continues at coordinate 1,897,241 of KB663721.1, forward strand.
ATACAACCAACCATGGGAAGCTAAGGGCACATGAATACAACGTGGTTCCTCCACCAAATCATTCGATGGCAGCAGGGAAAGGCAGTGCCGTGGCAGTTTGCCACCACAGAAAGCAAAACACACACGACAAACAATATACATAATTTCCTAACCCAAACAGCACGGAAGTGGATAGAATTTTATAACTATTAACAAGTGCCTATTTATTGTTGTAATACTGACGCAACACAAACACAACCACAACACTTGCATTCTATGTTCTCTTTTTCTATCTATTGTTTTTTATTCCTCTCGTCGAGTTTTAGTGAGAAAATATATTTAAAAAAACAACACTAGCAATCTTCTCTTTGCTACAACTTTTCTTTTATCGATCGTCTTTAAGGAGAAAGAAATATTCTTATCTGTGTCAACAATGCACGTTGCAAAGAATTGATCGAGTAGCGATCAATGTTCTTACGATCGACAGTATTCGGACGATTTAAAAAAATTAAAACATCATATCATAAGAAAATATTCAAATACAGACGCTTTATAAGGCACAAGAAGTGGTTTACGATTAACACAGAAATAAGGCCCATATAGGATATCATCCTACAAGGAGAGGAAGTTCTAGGCTTTCTACCTAGGCTAGGTCAAATATAAATGCATCCGTTGCTGCGCAGTTGGTTCCAAACCAACGACGACGATATGGAATGGAGTTGATTGCTTGGAACTTTTTAAAGTGAAGAAATTGATTTTCATAAGACGTTCTCTCTTCACTGTGTTTGATTTTAGAAATCGATCAACTTTCGGATCCCCGCCAGGCACCGGTGTTTGTCGGGAATGTAGAAAGGTTCGAACACGTGTGGGAATGGTGTATCCCAACCGGTCACTCTCAGTACCGGTGATTCGAGATGAAGGAAGCATTCTTCCTGGATGGTAGCGGCCAACTCTGCACCGAATCCACTCGTCAAGGGTGCCTCGTGAGCAATCAGAACGCGTCCAGTTTTCTTAACCGACTGAAAGAAAGCAAGAGAAAGAACGATAATTGATGTGGCGGAGGATCACCAGGAGAGTATGCTTAATTTACATTACAAATCGTTTCCTTGTCCCAGGGCAGAATCGACACCAGATCGATCACCTCACAGCTAACGTCTAGTTGCTTCTTTGCCATGGTGGCAACTTCCTGCAGGACATGAATCTGCGTACCCCAACCGACCAGTGTGACGTCGGTTCCGACACGCAAAACATCCGCTTTACCGATCGGTGATTCAAACGCGGCAACCGGAACTTCCTCGACCGCAGCACGGTACAGTGTTTTCGGTTCGAACACGATGCACGGATCGTTATCCTTTACGCAAGCCAACAGCAATCCCTTTGCCTTGTTCGGTCCCCTCGGTACGACCACCTTCAAGCCCGGCGTGTGGGCAAAGTAAGCTTCGGGGCTCTGGGAGTGATAGCAGGCACCGTGTCCCACGGCACCGCATGGTGCACGGAAGGTGAGCGAACCGCAATCGTAAAGGTTACCGCTGCGGTACCGATACTTGGCCGCCTCGTTAACAATCTGATCGAACGCCGGAAAGATGTAATCGGCAAACTGCATCTCAGCGATTGCCTTCGCGCCCGTATTCGCTACCCCAATTGCAAATCCGGCAATGCCCTGTTCGCAGAGTGGCGTGTTGAACACCCGTTGCTTGCCGTACTTTTTCTGTAGTCCCATCGAGCATCGAAACACACCACCGAACGCCACATCCTCACCGAACACCAGGGCCGATTCGTTCTGCTCCAGTGCAATATCCATCGCTTGGTTGATGGCCTGGAACATGTTCATCTTCTGCGTTGGACCGTCGACCGGTGGCTTAGCGTCAGGCTGATACACAAAGTGGGACGAGTGGCGCATAAATCCATTTCGAGGAATAGTTTTTACACCCGTGGCGACCGCTTTCTGTAGAATATTCATCTACGGAAATGACGGAAGAATGAAATTATGTAATAGTGGTCAGTGTTGCTAAGAACCGATCGTGTGAAGATCGTTCCTTCGAATGCTAGTAGAGTACTATACATTCTGGAAAGAAACTCTTCAATTACTTACGGTTTTATTCGATGGTTTTTAAAGCTTACACACGGAATGTAACAAACGAGAACAGACTATTCGTAGGGAACCGATCCAGTAAAACGCAGGGATAAGTGAGAATCTGGTAAACAACTTGTTGACAAAATGTTATCACGCAGCACAGCTGGCGGAATGTGCGAAATGGGTTGTCAAGTTGCATGACCGGTACGCTACATTTGGCTGCAGAATGAACGGTTTTTAAATTCACAATAATTTATAGAGTATGTAACCAAGCATTTGTGAATTTGTAAAGAAGAAAAGCGACTTAATTTTATGGAATATTCCAAAAGAATTGGCACTCGCGTTCAAAGAAGATTTTGATTCCGAAGTTTCCTGAGCGCAGGGTTGTGTTGTCGAAAATACGAAGGGTATTTTTAAGTTGTTCGAATCGGGGATATTTTTGACAGCTGGGATTTTACCTGGAAAATGTCAGTGAAAAGAATGATGAAAATGGAGTGAACGCAGGACAAAGACTGTGATTCGCTATTCCGCAATAGAAATATCTTTGGGAAGCTGGAAATCTGGTTCTTCTCCATAGTCAGCGTGAGTGCGTGATCTGAAAACAACGTGAAACAGTTGAAATCAGTTTATCTGTTGTAATCTCTGAGCAATCATTTCTCTATTGCGTTAACCTGTGCATAGAAAAGAGTGTCCCCCGTTTGGTGTTGGATAGTTTTTGAGAACGTGTATTGCGTGAAGTTTTGAGATATTGCTGACAAACGTCGCAGTTCTGTGTTGTGCGTATGCGTTTTACCAAAAACGTAGCAATTGTTTTTTTCCCGAATCATAGTGCGTTTGACTAAAAGCATGGAATTGAAATTACCTATAGAGCTGTTGATGGGTAGTGTGTCAGTGTGTTGATGAGGTGGCTGAGCCTCGTTGGGGTGCGATTGTAGGCAATGTTTTGTTTACGTTTCACCCCGTATGATTAACGCGAAGCACATTGCCAAACGTCGCACCCATCCCTTCAGGCACATTATTGCAAGCCAATAAGAACGAAACGACGGCAACAGTATTGGTGAGGTCGTTTTGTTGCCCACCAGGAACAGTGTTTCAACCATTCCGTTCTATCATCAGCATTACCTCACCCGCGCAACGAATGCTTTCAGTTTCTTTACTAAAGGTTTTTCTCTCCCACTTTCCCATTCGCACGTACACACAAACACACACACATTGACAGTTTTCATCGAAACAGTCTCAGCTGAGCGAAATAACAGTGAGAAAAAGTAGAAGAGCATCCCGAGCGCAGTAGTAGTAGCAACGGCAGCAGCAGGTCGTGTTCGTTCCCGATGCAGTGGATTGTTTTCGGCTGCTTATCGACGATTGTTGTCCACCTTTAAAAAGGAGCGGCCTGCATTGCAATTGCATAAAATTTCGTACAAGTGCATCACCCAGCGCAGGAGGTGAAGGATGAGCAGCGAGTGAAATTGGTGTGTGTTGTTGGCAAAAGCAGCAAGCAGCGGCGCAGAGCAAGAACGATGACGATGATGGTGGATAACTTTGAGTGTGCTGGATACACGTTCTACTCGAAGTTCGATTCCGGCAACCTGGGCAAGGTTGAGCTGGTACGATGCTGTGAAGGTAATTATTGATATTCATCTGATTACATACAGTTCCCATCATCGCCGCTGGAACGCCGAATGTAAAATCGATCAAGTGTGCTGTATCGAAGTGTGTGCCCCCAACGATAGCGAAACAACTTTCTACATCTGTTATCGAAATCCGTCGCCTGCTTCGATTTCACTTTGCAGTTGCGATGGTGCATTAGAATTAGAATTGGGTGGTTTGACCCCGTCGAAAGCAAAACACAGTAGCGGCGGTCGAGGTCGCCCCGTTTGGTATTTTTTCCTGAGTGTGTCCGAATGTTGGCCTGGTTGGCGCTTGTTACATAAACAGCCAGTACACACACACACACCTATATGGCATGAACTCGAGCGTGCACCGGGGGGTTTGGTCCCCTTTGCCCCGTGTGGCGCAGAGTTTTATTAAAAAACATCGTATACAGCCGGCCAGGCAACGAGGATGTAATCTTTATTTTAGGACACACTGATATATTGTGTCTGCAGCAGCAGGGGTGTTGACACTACCGCGTCCTACCTCTGTGTTCGATGCTTTGTTTGATGTTTATGTTGTGTTAAAAATGATACCCAATTTGTGTTTGATTTGCTACACAAAGTTTAGTAATGTTTTTAGTTATACAAAAACGTCTAGCAATTCACATGCCTTGCCTCTAAAAGATAAGGTGTGCTTTAGTATTTCCATCGATCGATAAAACAGCTATTCCGATGGAACGTTCCGAATCTTTCGCTGTTTCGGCATGAACCGATTAGCATGACATCAATAAATTGTTGCTAGCATTACCGTAAGATAAACTTTCTTCACTTTGTCCGTGTGGATACGTAAATAAAGTCACACGAAAGGAAGGAAGCTTCACATTGCACCCCACCAACCGCACCTTCCGTGACAGTTAAATCGATCAAATCAAAGTAGCCCAAAAATCAACAAAACCTCGTGGCGAGCGCCTACATTCCGTTGAGTGGGGAAAACAATGGAGGAGAGATAAGTGTGGTGGGGGCAATGTTTCAAATAAATAACCTAATTCCACGCTTTGGTATGGTTCAATTTTAATCCTTTTTTTCTGTCTTGTCTTGTTTCTAGGACTCGGCATCGTTGGCAGTACGGTTTCGAACGTTGCGGGGGGAGGAGGCAATGGTGCTCCCGTTATCGGTTCGGGAAGCAGTAGCGTTCCGAACACCGGCATCACCAGTGCTTCCGCGATAGTGGCCGCAACACTTGGGATCGGTTTGCAACAGCAACAGCACCATGGACTGCTTTCCTCGACCACCGGAAGTGCCAACGGTGGCTCATTCACTGCCGGTGCCACTACCAGCTCCCTTGGCTTGCCTATTCCCTCACCCACACCGCACGCAACGGAAAACCCACTGGTGGAGGTGGAATTCAATCTGTGGACAAGAGCGGACTGTGGTGGCACGCCATACGAAAATCAGAATCGCACCTGGTTCCATTTCGCCGTGACGGGCGGACGGCCAAATCAGATCGTAAAGTTCAATGTGATGAATCTGAACAAACAAGCGAAACTGTTCAGCCAGGGAATGCACCCGGTCACGAAGGTTGGCCCCAATGGGCGTTGGGAACGGATCAAAGATAAACCTTCCTACTCGGTAAGCAATCAAAGCTTCGCGTGGAAGAAATATTGATTGAAAGACTAACGTTTAACTTTGTTTTATGTCTTTTCAGATCACGAACGATGTGTTTTTCATTTCCTTCCTGCACAAAGTGCCGGAAGTGGGTGGTGATCAAACGCGAATCTATTACGCGTTTACGTTCCCATTCACGTACACCGAGCTGCTCGATCAGTTGGCCTCCTTCGATCGAAAGTTTGGTCGGCACCCGTTCGAGCTGAACAAAATGGCGTTCGAAATTTCGCAAAAGTACGATACACTTCCGGCGGCCGCACCGGAGGAATCGAAGAACATATCCAACCTTGCGCCACACCGCCGGAAAGGGAAGCTTTCGAAGATGGAGCGCGTTGATCGAACCAGCCCCGAATCGTTCGATGAAACGGCACGCGATGGCGTCGGTACGACCCAGCCCACCAAGGAAACCCTCTCGGAAGCGAACAAATCCCTGCAAACGGTGCTTGGACCGGGGGCCGGTGGAATGATAATTGACGAAAATACCTCCGAATCGATGCAGCAGATAACGAATCTTGTAAATAAGGTGAAAATAGAGTTACCACCGGGTGCTGCTGGCGGGGACACGAAACACAACCCACCGCCATCCTCGTCGACGTGCTCGACGAAAGCGAAGTTACCCTCGTTTCATCATCAGCTCAATGTGGCATCGTCCACCACGAATCTCCCGGAGGAGGATTTGAAGTCGGACCCACGGGATGAAATCTACTACTGCCGGGAGTTGCTGACGCACTCGATCGAACATCGCCGGATCGAACTGCTCACCATCAGCTCCTTTCACAGGATACAACCGGCCCGGGAGGTACGCCTGCGCAATCTGTTCCCAGAGGAGGACGCTCAACGCTGCCATACGTTTAAGGACAAGAAAATCGTGTTCATCTCATCGCGGGTACATCCCGGTGAAACGCCGGCAAGCTTTGTGCTGAACGGTTTTCTCAGCATGCTGCTGGATCGGAAGAGTGTTGTCGCGCAAACGCTCCGCCGGATGTATGTGTTTAAGATCATTCCCTTCCTGAACCCGGACGGAGTGTACAATGGGCTGTACCGATCGGATACGCGTGGTCACAATCTCAACCGGGTGTACATAAGCCCGTGCCACGAGACGCAACCGGCGATTTATGCAGCTAGAAAGTTAATTCGGTTAGTTGTGTCTGCAGATGGTTAAGGGTTTTTCATTATTAAACTGTTTTTTATTTTATTTGTCAGATACTACCACCTCGGTGTTGATGAAGTTGAACCGTACGAGTTGGAAAAGGAAGCAGCACAGGCGGCTGCATCGGTTGAAGTTAAGGAAACGGTCCTCGATCCGGCAGCCGTAACAGAAGGATCCACACCAACGGATGCGACGGGTGGCAATGTGAATGTGGCACTTAAAAAAGGTACACCTTTGAGCAATCCACTAACGATCACGGAAGAAACAGCTTCCTGTGCTACAACAACAACCACAATTACCACTACTACTACTTCTTCTACTACTACTACTAACACAACACACATTCAAAAAATGAAACTACCCAAATTAACAGCTTCGATCGATTCTTCGAAAGCTTCCACCGCAAACTCCGTACTTCCCCTCTCCGCCTCGACGCATCCGGTGAAGCGTTTGTCCTCGACTATGTCGTTCCCAGTGGATGGGTCGACTCGCAAGCGACGTACACCGTCCCTATCCAGTACACCGTCCGTAAGCGAGCGAAGATCCGTGATCGCTTTTGTAACACCTTCCGAACCAACGGCCACCAGTCTGGCCAATCGATCGAAACCCGCTGCATCGTGGTCGGATAAAATTTTCGGCAAAATTCTACGCCGCCGGCGGGCAAAGGCCGTTGCGGCCGATGGTTTTCCACCCCCGGCAGGCAAGTTGTCTCCCATAGCACAGGCCCTTCCCAAGCCCACACTACTGTTGCCAGCGGTTGAGGAAGAAACATCAGCCACGGTGGAACCGATGGCCACCGTGTCGTCACCCGATTTGTCATCTTCGGCGGTGGTTACTAATGCTAACACGGCAACCGCTTCTAATGCATCGTCACCACTCACCGATGGTATGTCCAAGAAAGGGCGTTCCCATGGGATTTCATCCATCCGCTCTAGCTTCACACGTATGTTTCGCAAACGATCGTTGCCACACTTTGGAACACGATTTGGAAGTGTCATTTCATCCGTATTGGTACAGAAGAACAACAAACTCGCTCTCTCTCGCTGTGTCACTAGAGAACGCCGAATTTAAAGAAGACAAAAAAAACGATGATCCAAATAATGTTTCTATTCCGATTGGTAGCACACATTCGATCACTGTTTGTTAAACATTCGAGGAAAAAAAACATTTGTTTTAAAACCCATCCAGCATGCTCGTTATATATCGTAAAACTCGAAAGATTTTAATGCATGACACGACTTGTTTTATCAGCAGATCGGTTTTGTCTCGTTTTAATGTGCGTGCTTGCCGTTTCTTTCCATTACAGAATCGGATTCAGTGGAACAAGATACACCGGTGGCGTCCGATTCGGGGTTTAGCGAGGCAAGCTCTACATCGTCCTCGTTGACTGCGAAGGTTGCTGCCGACTCGAACCGTTGTCCTCCAGCTGAAGTGGTAACCACGCCGGCCGTGGTTTCGGACGCTTCTCCCCCCACCGTAGTGCAACCACCGTCCCTAGTAGCGGCTGCTACGACCGCAGCCCAAGTCTTCACCGAGAAACTCATCCCCGAGTTGAATCCGATCCTTAACGAAGGTGCCAACCTTGGGCACACGTCAGTCCGTTCCGGACCACCGGCCGGAGGTCGTAGTGCGTCCAGTTTGAGCTTGAAAAAATCTATTCACACCGTAGCGGCCAGGGTTGACACGGGCAAAGGGAGCATCAGCAAGGGTGCACATCACAAGCAGCACGCGTTGAACAAACCGCAGTTTCTCGGTGCTACACCGGGCGCGCTGAAGTACAAGGAGTTTCTTGTCCATCCCCACCAACATCACCATCACCATCATCATCACCATCACCATCACCACCATCATCATCTGGCGGGTGCGGGATCAACACCGGGCACTACGGTGTCCAGTGGTGGAACCGTACAAGGACAGGTCGTCGCAACACTTCACGGTGGTAAAATGGCGCTTGGAGCGTTTAAAAAAGGCGGTGGAAGTGGCAAACAACAGACAACACCTTCTGCCACATCCTCCCTGATGGGTGTGAGTGGAACGGCGGGTGGTCGAACGGCCGGTGGTGGAAATGTTCTTGGTGAAACCGGAACTGGACCGGTGGGAGGCAAAAATCGTCCACAAACACCACAAACCAACGCGGCACAGTACAGCCACTATCGGTCGCATCGTAACGAATACCTTAACCCGGTGATTGGACCAGGGGGTGTGGTTGGTGGTGGTGCGAGAAGTTTGAACATTAGTATGGATTTCCTGGCCCAGCTGGATGAACGGCACGATCGAGTGGTGTACGAGGATCGCAGCAATCTGTTCATGTACATCGATCTGCACGGACATGCGTCGAAGAAGGGTGTCTTCATGTACGGGAACCATCTGCCGAACACGATCGAAGCCGTCGAATGTATGCTATTGCCACGGTTAATGAGCCTCAATTCGCAGCACTTTCACTTTGACGCGTGTAACTTCAGCGAGCGGAACATGTACTACAAGTGAGTAGCTAAGAGACACTAGTTAAGGCTGAGAGTACACACTGTGTACGTCCACGTCCTGTCCATGTGCACGTTGAACATTGTGAAAAGCTGAGCTTCCTCTTGCGTTGCGTGCTTTGTAGGACCTCATTCTTTTGAAACTTTGTAGGTAAAAAGATGGCATAGATTCCCCAGTCTTCCGTTCCAACTTTACACCCGAATTTCAATTTGCGCTCAACATTTTGGTATTATTTTCTATTAAATTAATTAATTTTACAAGTCTGATGGCAGACCAGGCTGTCATTAGAGGGATTACTAGGGACTTAATATGGCAAAATGGAGCATTGGAATAGACAAAATCGTTTAAAATAAGTGAAAATCTCCTCGATCCAGCGAGGCAGCTTTTTTAAAAGGGTATGAAACGGCCCGATCACCAGCTAACTTTCGAGTTCCGCTTAATTCTGAATGCTTTGCCATGTTCTGATAAGAAACCGCGATTTAATCTCTCAAAAACTCATTTTTTATGGCTCTATAACCCAGAAACGTCCTGGCCTGTCGTTTCTGGCGTCCGTGATTTGAACTTACCCGTCAGGATTGTCAGTACAGCGTACGGAGGGACAGTCCGAATGGGATTCGATCCTCGGTCTTCCTGCTGTATGAGACTAGCGCCGAAGCCGCTCCAAAACATTTAATAATGTTTTTTTTACTAAGTATTGCACTAAATTTAATTTTAAATGACAAAGTGCACAGTCACAATCATGATAATTGAATTTAAAAATTGAGACGAAAAAATATCCTTTTTATTAGAAGTGCCCAGTCGTTTGATGGCACAATTCTTCCAAAATACGCACTTACGAAACGAACGAATGAATCAGAGGATTCTGTCCTTACTTTTTACAACTTTGTATGAGGACTTTGTGGCTTTCGGACGAACCGTAGACGCAAGTGTACGCTCAGCTTCAGATCCGCCGTAAGTAAAATCGGTTGCTATTGATTACAATTCATATTCCAGGGGAAAACGGGATGGCCTATCGAAGGAAGGTTCAGGTCGTGTAGCCGTCTACAAGACAACCGGATTGATCAAAAGCTACACACTGGAGTGCAACTACAATACCGGCAAATGTGTAAACATATTGCCACCCCGAGGCAAAGAAATAGTGGCCAAAACGACACACACCCTAGTACCCCCGAAGTACACACCGGCCGTATTCGAGGAGGTGAGTGTGCTGAAGAACTCCCAGCTCCAAACGACACGACACCATACGGTTTGCTAACATCACGATCCACTGTTTTCTTGTTTTTAGGTTGGCAAAGCTCTCGGACCCTCCATACTGGATCTGACCAACTCGAACCCCCTGTCACGTCTGCCGAATTGCGAGTTTCGCACACTGCAGGGTTTACGCAATGCTTTGCGAATCGAAATCGAACGCGGCTCGTCGAAAGCACGCGTCACTAATAAGGTAATATGTTGTCCGCGGGCAGCGCTTCTCTTTGCCGACGCATTCCAACAGCATCATCAGCCGCAACCACAGCATCAGGTTGCTTAATATGTTCCCTCCTGCGCCGCCCTTTCGGACGGAGGATATTTGTTTTGTCAATCTAATTAATCCACCATCTTACAAGTGTATTTAATTTTATTCGTGGCGTTTATTTGTTTCCGGGAATCTGTAGGCAAACATGGACACCTCGAATTAGGTGAAAGATCTCATCATTCACCAGCTTCGTAGCATGGTTTGGTGTTTTTTTGTCCATCTTTCTTTCCTTGCTCTTTTTTACGTTTATCTTCCTTTTCGTTTTCTTCTCCCCTTCCTGTAGTATGGTGATATTGTAGGTTACGATTGGCTTCTATAGCTCTCTGTCTGTCTACCGGCCGGAACTCTAGCGTGGCATTATCTGCGGTTGTTACAACTTTTGCTACTTCTGCCTAGCTAGATACTAACAACACTAGTGCAGTGCATTATGATCTCAATGTTGCGGTATAGTGGACGGAACCCGGAGTTGGGGTGGGGTGGGGTGTGTGAGGGTGGATGGATGGATGCTTTCTCGCAAACAATCTCGCAACTTACTACTGCACTAGCTGCCGTTTCGATGTGTTCTTACCACCCTTTCCAAGTTCGTTAAACTGTTAAAAAATCGATTCATAAACTTTAAAACTGTGTTTTCTAGGCACTTTTTTTGGAAATGTTGGAAACAAATCTGTACGTTGTTGAATATGTACTCCACCTTCCAGGGTAGAAGACCAGGGAATGGGAAGATATGTTAATAATAATAATGATAGCGAATTAATAAAGTTAAACCGTTGATTGTGTTTTCTGTTTCTGCTTTCTTTCCCTTCGGTACTTGGTTTAACATCTATCGTTTATTACACTCTTTCCCTCTAATCCGTTTTTCCTTTCTTTTGCGACGGGCGGGTGTTTGTTTTGTGTTTTGTGGTGATAATTTTGAGAATTTGTGTCGCTTTTGGCCCTTTCTAGGATTGTTTTTGTACTATTAATTGTGTTTACATTTATATTAGTTTTAAAATGGTCTGGTGCTGACGTACTTTGGTTTGTAAATACATTCGTCTTTCCACTAATCATTGTATATTTAAGCCAATAGTTCTTTAACCCGGTTACAAAAGAGATAGAGAGTTCATACTCATCTTCATACACACATTCACACACTGGTCAGTTGCGCACGCTCATTTATACGCTCATTTTATTTCTTCTTTTTCCATCGCTCTTCCTGCATAATCCGTGTTACTGGCAGACCCAGAAGTCCCACACGAAGCGGCTCGCCAATCAACTGTCCTGCTCGATAGACGTTGCGAAGGAGAACGCTATCCAGTGGGATCACACCCTTGGCACACCGGTTGGGCTCGGTTCCGGCGTTCAACCCGGCAGTACCACCGTCACAACCGTGGCCAGTGGTGGTGCGAATGTTTGTAAAATTGTAACCGATACCGACACAACGGCCCTGCTCCTAGCGAGCACGGGTGCGAGTAGTGGCAATGCGAACAACACCACTGCCAGCCTATCCGTTGTGCCCGGGCTGGTCGGTTCTGGGGCCGGTTCCAGTGGACGACAGGTGCTGAAAACGGCGTCCGGTTCGTCCGTAACGCTGAAAACGTCCCACGGTGGTGGTACTGCCGGTGGCAAGATCTCTCGTAAGGTGGGTAGCTTTGGAAAGCCGAAAAAACCCAAGGTGCTGTGTGATGTCGGTGGAGTGACCGGTGCCGGCCCGGGGTTAGGGACCGGGAGTGGCAAGAAAATCCAGGAACTGATGCTCCGCAGCACAAAGGAACAAGTGCCTCGCAAAAAGATTAAAGTGTCACCGCAGCATCCGAGCATCGGTGGTCCTGGCGGTGGTTCCGGTGTCGATCGTACGGCGGCAGCCTTGGAGCTGTGCTTTAAGGGTGGTCTTGGGTCGGGCTCGTTGCCCAACTTCCTGACCGTCGTTCCGGGCAATCTTGCCGACCTTCCGTCGCTCGCCCCCGGGAAGAAAGTGAAATCGGAAAGCAAGCTATTGGAGGTGAACAGTATGATGCAGTGTGACGATAGCTTCGAGGCGGCTCCCTGCTGTTCGTACACCACCGTGCCCTTAGCACCGGGCACGACGATCGTTACCACAACGGGTGGAATTTCGAAGCTGATCTCGACATACACACAGGCAACCACCGATCTGCACACCGGCACGACGGTGCTCAGTGCTGGGGCAGACTGCAGCGACGTGGTGGTTACGTCCCCCGTTGGGCCAGGCTCATCCCTGGAAAGTGGCGCTGGTAGTAGCATCGCGAGTGGAAGCGGTAGCAGCAGCGGTGAGACGAAAAGTGGCAAGTTTGGTAAGAACGCTCTCAAACCCAAGCAAACAAAGCTGGCCAAATCGACCAAGTCGGGCAACGATGTCACCGGGAAGAAGTTGCTCAAGAAGAAACGTTCCCTCAAAACCGATTCGAGTCTGAAGCGAAAGAAAACGCGTGTTAAACCGGCACTGACCTAGACCGGTTCACCGGTGGAAAAAAAGGGGGTTGTGGTGCTTTTGGGAAAATATTTATTTATTATCGATCAGTATATTTTCGATCGTGATCATTATGTTATGTTTTTTTCCTTCCTTTTTTTTAATTTTTGTTATACGTTCAGACTTTAAATTTCCTTCCAAAACGTACAACACCGCTTGTGTTTGTTTGGGCGCAGTGTGATATTTCTTTCGTATTTTATTGATCTTACCTAAGAACGAGTGTGTATTACTTTTATCTTTCTGTTGCTTGACTTTAGTTTTATGTTTGTTAAAGATATTTTCCATCACTATTTCGGGCTACAGATGACGACGCTATACTTTTATCACATGAAATAGTTTATTTTGAAACCCTCGGCCCGAATTAAAGCATCTTTGTGCTGCATAGAAAAACACACACCCGCCTGAGAGAAGGGAGTGATATGATTTTGCTTTGTAAGATTTCGCGTTATACATTTAATTCCTGTTCACCGAATCATTTACCTGTGTATGGACTCAAGACTATATATGTATTATTAGAATGAGCTTGATTGTAAGGGGACGGAAGGAGGAGAAGTAGTAAGTGAGAGGAAAGTCGAATGGAATTAGACGTGCCTGAGGTTTGGCTTTAGGGGTTTAGCAACGATGATAGAGACAGACTAATGCTTTTTACCACGCTTATCCAAGTGTTTTCGGGGTACGTACACTGCAATTGGGCCATGTTCGGCGTACAATGCACGAACCGCAATACAACACACAACCAGTTTATTAGATAGGAAGCAGCGCAGCTATCAATGAGCAAAGAACCGAAAAAACGTACTCGCCAACAACCACGACGCATTTTTCTTTTTGTTTTACTTTTAAGTATTGAACATGTTACCATTTTATGCGGGTAGCAAAACATAATGTGCAAAGGACAAAGCGCAAGTAAAAATATCAACCCTCGTGCAGATAACCTCCAATGCAGAGCAAGACTTATGTATCGCAAACATCGGTGATAAGAGCAAGGACATTTATGAATAAAAAAAAGCAGATGACACTGGACGTATGCGTTGTAATTATATTCCTCTAATTTGTAAGAGGTATCCTGGAACATTCTGGGGAAAAACAAATTCAAAATATCACAAAAAGTTATAAACTTTATAATTTTACAAGAAAAAAGCCATGCTTTCGTTTGTGAGCTTGTTTGTTGCTTATTGCACACAAGCGTTTTCATACAAGAAGAAAAGCGCGCGAGGTTCCAACTGGTAAACCGAAGAAATAAACATAAAAATGTCCCTATTGAAATCGTACAATCCCCCCAACAAGAGAGAATATGTTCCCTTTTTCCGTCGTACGCTTTAATTATCCCTCATTCTTTTGCCATCAAAGCAGAGGGAAGTAAAAATCCATCAAGGTGTGGCGTAGGATTCAAATTCATAATTATAGGGAGAAATTAGTGCGTGTAGAAGCGAACGGTGAATGTGAACGGGATTGGCATTTTTCCCCACCATATGCTAACGCGCATGTGCATTGGAAAATAACATTTTCCTTCCAGTTAACAGACGCTACCTCGCTGCACGGAAAACCAGTCACTTTATTCCCTTCGAAGCGCGTGGTTCAGCGTTTTTTTATTTACTGCCTTTCCACCGATTCCTTTGAGATAGTGATCGAACAAACGGGCTGTTTACTCGCACGTGCTTCCGATGCGTTTGAAATTGAACCGAAGAACCGCGCCCGACATGATGTAAATAGATCGCGCGTTCGCTTTCTCATCTGTCAAACGTATGACAGTTCGTGATCGTGCGATCGTGCGTGTATGCTAGCAGCAGCGAAAGAACAAACCCGTACGGGAAAAATCATCTTTTTCGGTGAACAAATCTAGTGGTCGGTGTTTGTTTTCACAACTCCTTTACATTGCAGGTGTTTCCCTTGGTAACGGTTGCTAACCAGCGGTTAGTAGCAGCAAAAAAGGAAACAACAGCAACAATTCTCGTTCCGTCGTGTCGCGTTGGTGCATGCTGAGTCGCAGGAATTACAAAAGAGGCCAATTAAAAATCGTCAAAACATGAAGCCATTTATGCTGGGAGTGGTTTTCATGCTAGCTGCTATAGAAAGTGGTAAGTTACGAGGGTGGGTTACGAACAAAACCAGAAAACAGCGAGCAGTGCAATGTGAGTCATTTGGGTTGGGGTATTTGTTGTTGTTTAGGGTGAGCAGGTGAGACTCGCCCAGTGAGAAGCGATGAGATCGGGATGAGATGAGGATCGTTTTGTGTTTGTTGTTGGTGAAAATGACGCTCAAAATTGGTAATATTTTAAATTCCCCCCCAGAAAAAAGAAACTGTTGCTTCACGTTAAGATTTACTCTTCAATTGTGGAACGGTTTCGAATGGGCAATAAACCATCGTATGCAAGAAGACCCACAACCATCGTAATGGGCTGATTCATTTAGCAACAATATCCGGCTCCCGGGATGGGTAAGGACGGTTTAACGTCCTGTGTGTGTGTGTGCCTTTTCCACCTAGTGCCCTAGTTGGGGCCCGTCCTTTAGAGCACTCTTATCGTTGCCCTTCCACATCAATGGACAATCGAAATGGTCCATTTATTGATCGTCGAGAGGCAGCGTAGGAAAAGGACAAAAGTAACAAATTCGCACACCATTCGCGCTGTTGAGTTTTGATGCATGAAATGAAGCGAGAGGAATAGCCGCAGGAATTTCCCAAAGTACAACAACGACCGAGTAGCGCCTCTATTTGACTTTGTTACTTTTCGCCAGTTAAGTTTAGAGTTGCTCTATTTGCTCATTTCGAAACCATGAAACCATCGCGCCGAATATGAAAGGAAGGAAAATTCCCGCCTGTGCCGTTGGAAATGAAAGGAATAGGAAACACTTTACGCCCATTGTTTGGCGTTTTCGAGTGTTGCTCAAACGGTACGCTTTTCATCGATAAAGAGCTTCAAACGAATGCTTGAATAATTTTAAGGATCTCGTTTAAACGAGCTAACCGGAATGCATTAAGCTGATTAAATCTGCATTTTTTTGTGTGGTGGTGCTTCCCTGCTCCATTCAAAATGGACACAAATCGGTACGCTTTTCTCGTGTGTGTGTGCGAGCGCGCAATGGTGCGGAACAAAGGGTACGGGATTTTTGGACCATTAAAATAATTATCTCTTCCTTATGCAGCGAGAAATGGACGAGTGATGCATTTGTGTGGAAAAAAACGCACCCTAAAGAAGAGAAAAAAAGAAACGATGAATTACTGTCGCACTGTTCTAACGATGTTTCTTTCTTCTACGAACTGCTGTGACAACTGGCTACAGCCACGGCCATCAGCTGCTACGTATGCAATACGACCGACTCGACGACACCGTTCCAGTGCAGCGAATGGTTCGAACGGTTCGATCGGCCCGACCTCAAGCCGGTCGATTGCTCCAACGTCTACGGTGCGCAGTTCTGCATCAAGCATATTGGCCGCTTCGAAGGTATACTTTTCCCATCCTGCAAGAACAGATTCATCGCGTGGCATGGTTCTGGCATGGCTGCTCGTAGTTCAATTAATCCACTCACACTCTGGCGATACTCTGCTGGCTGGTTGGCTGATTGTGTTGTAATCATATCTAACTTCACTAACTAAAATGGGGGGGGAAACAAAACATATTATTACCAACAAAATAACAATTCTTTTTTGGGAGGTGTCGGGTGTCCCCTGTGTATGTAATATATGGTTTCATCTAACAACGCACACACACAATATGGCGGACTGTGTTTGGTTCTCCTCTACATTTTTTTTCGCAGCGAACGGAATCCTCTGCTACCAGTGTTCGTCCGCCCA
This sequence comes from Anopheles minimus, assembly GCA_000349025.1. Taxonomy (NCBI): domain Eukaryota; kingdom Metazoa; phylum Arthropoda; class Insecta; order Diptera; family Culicidae; genus Anopheles; species Anopheles minimus. The sequence goes on from KB663721.1 coordinate 1,913,949, forward strand.
CTCCATGTACTGTTCGGACATGCTGGTCGCGGATGAGGCGTCACCCTTCAAGCCGGAACCGTGCGATCACGTGTTCGAGGCAGAGTACTGCATCAAGTCAACAGCAATGCATGGTTCGGTTTCGACTGTTTGCTTTAATGTCGTGTTTGTGTTTGTGTGTGTGACTTTTTCCGTTGCTAACTCACCTTACTATCACAGCATGCTTTAATCCTTAATTTAAGTATCACACTTGTTTGTTTCACTTGCTTCCTGAAATGTGTTGCTTCGATTAAAAATCCTTACAGTGATTGCCAATTAATTTGTTTCTTTTTCTTCCATCCATTCATCCATACACACCAACTCCCGCAGATGGTATTGGTGCTAAGCGGTACTGCTCGTCGCGCGATTTGGGCAACTACTGTAACTATGTGCGGAATCCTGGTGATCAGATCGAGTACCGATCGTGCATCTACACCTGCGACACGGACGGATGTAATGCGGCTCCACGTTCCCAGCACGTTTCCGGAACCTTGCTAGCCACGGTGGCACTGATGGTTCCCTTTCTGCAACTAGTCGCAAGACTTCTCAGGCAATAGAGTTCTCCTACACACCTCCTGGCACACCGGTGCGATGCAGTTTAGTGTAGCAAATTGTAGGTCAAATATGATTTACATTCTCCATCTTCCGTCCGTAGATTCATAGGACATTTTCATTTTTCCGTCCACTTTTTCTCACATTCCTTCATCTGTATCTCCATTGCAACAATTTGTACACCATAATATGTTCAAATGCTTTAAAATAATGGTAGACTTTAGGACGATGTTTTTAATAAAAATAATATGACAAACTCATCCCGAATGTTTATGTTTGATATTGTGTAAAATAATTTAATTTTAAGTCGATTTTGGCACCTCGGTTAAGACGTCGGAAAAATGGAGGCAACTGCAGTGACGTTCTTTAGGTGTTCCGCCATAGAGCGAGCCTCCATTCGACAGACGCATCGATGCTCAATTGAAATATGAAGTTTTTAAGATATCCCGATATTTTACATAATAAAAATTCGCAACGGTTGTTTCAGTTACTGGACCCATTACTTGTTGGGCAGAGAAAACACAGTGAGTTTTGGTAGGTTTGGGAATGAAAGAAATTTTTATACGGCTTCACTCCATCGCAGTGGTGGATCAAGGTCCTTGGGGGCCCCGAGCGGAATGGCAGTGGAGGCCCCTGTATGGTTGACTCGTTACGCAGATATTGTCAAATTACTATTGTTGCTGGGAACTTCACTCATCTGCGAGGCCCCCTTAAGCGGCCAGACCC